>CAJUYI010004752.1:0-17527 GCA_910591695.1 Galerucella pusilla
GGGGGGAATTAAAACAGAATTTAAGAAGGTCCCTAAAGGCGAAAACGTGATAATATTCATTTAAATCATTATTTATTAGGCTGAGAGTAATTTTTAATAATTTTGTCAACATTTTGGTATTATAACTACACTGATCAACATAATAGGGGCACATATATTTTGGTCTTATCATTTTAAAAATATAAAATTCTCAAATGATTTCAAAGAATCATACGATATACTTGATGTCACTCGTTTTTGATCGGTGTTGGAACTTAGGTGGGCGTCATTTACTGTATTAAATTTTTACTAAAATATATATGATCATAATTATTGTGATTTCTTTCTACACAGAGCATTTCCATGAAAACTATTCAGCCCACAAAATTCTGGAGGCGTTACTTTTATGAAAAATTAAAAAACACGAGAAAAATCATATAAAGGGGGATGGAAAAAATGAAAAAATACGAGAAAAATCATATAAAAGAGGATGTCTTTTTGCTCTATGTAAACGTTATAACTTTGGAATCCAATTTCAAAAATTGGGAGTGGTGAAAAAAGGGGGAGGAAGTTAAAGTTTCTACATAGAGCAAAAAGTTATCCCCCCTTTACATAATTTTTGATGTGCTTTTTAAATATTTTCAAAATAATGACGGCTTCAGAATTATGGGGTGGAAAGTTTTCATTGAAATGCTCTGTATTATGAATATAGTCACATTTAGTCAGTTATTTGGTAGATTTGTGTATTATGTTAACTTTGCACTATCGTTATCGGTTTTCATTTCTTACTAGTTCAATTATGTTATAGTATATTAAAGTATAAGTAGATATTAAAACACGCGCGATTCGAAATAGAGCAAGTGTTTTAGAGACCACGAATACTTTACGCTATTTTTTTTATTGGTGCACTTAAAAAAGTATAAATACTGATATCTATTACTACTACAACAACAAGAAATGGAAATAAGAACTAATAATGTAAACTGGTTCAATTGCGTTGTCATGGAAATGAGGAAAACATCAACTAATTTGCATTTTGATGGAAGTTCAACCTTATTGAGTTCTGAGAATGTTAATAGTATTAATTTAAATACCATTTCCTCCGATTTGAAATATCGAAATGTTAATATCATAGATAATATCTCAAACATAACCAACTGTACTTTACATTTTCATTTATAAAATTGCAATTGTGAAATATTGTTCGAATGAAGGTATTGACGTTACAAAGTACTCCTGTCAGATTAATAATTGTCATTTAGACTTCGTTTCTCGAGTTGTTGATGTTACCAAGGTAACTTTAAAAAACGCGCGTGTTTTAAAGTTCGATTTAAACACGCTGGGGCGTGCTTTAAATAGGTAAAATGGTTCACCGATAAAAAAAAATTTTATTCAGAATATTCAGTCAAGCATTAGTGATATTAAGCTGATAAGAATGTATATTATTCATTGATCTATGTTCAAGGTCGTCAAGAGGATTCAATAATCGTTATTCAGAATATCCATGAAATAACTTGTTTTTCATGAAAAAAAATCTTGAAATTGTTTACTACTTACTCACAAAATGGACCTAATGTTTTTCGAATCAACAGATTTCGAGAAAGCATGTTAACTTGATATTTTTAAAATAAATTAACACATTCATCCGACTCCGTAAAGGCGAGCATAATGCATTAATAAGCATCTAGGGAGTACAGGTTAGCGAGCGATGAGGTGTTAAAATAAAAATATTATTATTATTAGTATTTTTTCCAGTACTAGCTGTGAAGTTGACAATTATTGCTTCTTCTAGCCAACTGAGAAGTTGAATTTCTCTATTAGGGATTAATAATTCTCTAATATTAACCTAGGTCAATAATGGACACATTCAAATATTTTGAGAATTCAGAGATAGTAGTTCAACAAAAACTTGTGCAACATAATTTTGTATACCAAGGAGATTGTCTTTAACATATTTCCTGCTTGAAATTACCTATCAAGATAAAATTATTTGAATAAAAATGCCATTAGTTTAAAATTCGCGCTCAACCAAAAATGACTGATGACATAACGAGTACGCTCATAAAATATCTCGAAAACTGACAGTGTACTTGTTAGTCAGACGACGGGGTAAACGCTTCTTGTGGTGCGTTTGTGAAGTATTTTTAATTTTTGTCTTAAATTTGGCTAGTAGTGGAAAAAATTGTCTATAGGTACACCATGGTGGTGAAGACATTTATTTTATAAGAATCGCACCTTATTCCGCTCGGGGCAAATAAGTCCCTCGCGAAATAATTTTGTTACCCGGTCAATAATAATAGTCTTACCACCTTGGTGTATAATATACTATTAGCATCAAGTTGTGTTTTATCAAATGTATTAAATTCTTTTTTTCTCATCAGTATATAGCTACTTTGCATGTTGTCAAGTAGATCATTTTAAAAAATCAATTCTACCTACAAGCAAACTTTAATCTAACTTAAACTTTAATCTAACTTGAGCCTGTAAAGACCATAAAAAAGAGGCCCACTTAATCTAATTTGGGTCTGTAAAAACCATGAGAAAGAGACCCATATGTATTTCCAAATTGACTACAACTTGAAAAAAATTTAGATGCGAAACATTATTTTGCAAATCCATGTATCTCCCATATGAAGACTAATTGAAAACATGGCGTCTATGGACACGGTTTTATGCAAAGTTTCGCTTCATGTTGTTGGTGTATTCATTGACATGGGAAAATAAGAACAAAAGTTCGCTCATGCTCGCTATACGAGAAAAACCTATGAAAGAGAATGTAAACTTACTCTTTTTGTATTGGTAACTTGATTAGATTCCAATCACTCTCAGTATTCGCTGGATTTAATTAAGGAATGCTTTAATAACATCGAAACCACAGTAATTACTGAAAATAAATAACTTTTAACGGATAAAGAAATTAATAGTGGAAATGGTATGTAGGTAAAGCATAAAATGCTGCCGTATCTAATCAATGATTTCCGCTAACATTTAGGCTGTAAAATTATCGGTGAAAATAAACATTATACAGTATGATGTATGGATAAAGGACTGAGATAGAGTATGAAATCAAGTGAATATATCCAAAAAGACAAATACTATATTTATTTAAAAAAGTACAACAAGGAACATTTGTAAACATATACAAGGTGACCTAATTAAGCTGAAAAAGATGAGTATACTAAGTGCAGGAACAAAAAAATTAATTGGGTATTTGCAAAGTTTCATAAATACAGTTGATATTTACTAGGCTCCATAGTTTTCCCCAACTCTGTATATTAATAATAAAAAGAAGTATAGATTGAGATGGCGAACTACTTATAATGTCAAGCAAGACTAGTTAGTACACAGGTAAATCTCGCGACATACTTTTAAATCATTTGATTTAATTTAAAGTTTATTTTCCTTTTTTTAAGGTAATTGAATAAAAGCTTTTTTTTTAATTATTGTTTTTCACAATTCATTTTCTATTTTTTTAAATTGGCAATTCTGATCCTTTTTATCTAAAACGAGATGAATTTCCATAACTTTAGGTATCTCGGTGTAAACATGAATCATTATTTATCAATAATCATAACCGATAGTAATTTTTATATTGTAATTGTGCTAAATTTATTAAATTTTTATCGTATTAAAAATATACTTTCACTGTTCCTTAGCTTTGGTCGATACACAATTGTGTTTCAAGCAGAGACGGCTATAGCCTGCATTGATGAAAACATCAGAAGAGGGTATACCAGACAAAAAATTAAAATATTCACTGACACTCAGGCTTTGCTTGAAGCTATCAGCAATCCAACAACTAGGTCTAATCTGGTGAGAAACTGTAAAGAATCCCTTAACATGCTGGCAAGAGACAAAAAAGGGTCTCTAATATGGGTGCCGGCACATGAGGGGATTGCAGGAAATGAAATGGCAGACCAGAACCCGGCGTGAGTGAGGTTGGGTACGTCATACCCGAAACGCAGATATTTTAATGTTACTGTTGCCATGCAAGTCCTGTCGTTTCAGTAGCAGGGGGTCTATTCTGTAACATGTGAGAGTGCTCGTGCACGACAACTCATCGATATGAGTACTCTCTCACTCATCACTCACATGGACCATCAAAACCCTATTCACGATCATTCGACTCGTCTACTACATTTTGTCCAGCGTTGCCAAGTTTGCGCCGGCAGCGACTGAGGTACGGGGCGGCTTGGTTACGTCATACCCGACCTCGTAGTCGGTGTTACATTTTTATGTATGTAATTTTGGTGCTCTATTACATGATCTCACAAGACTTTCCAGTTTCTTTTTTATTTATAATAATTAGAAGACACTATTGTTATTATGTTGTTTAACCAAAGTTGGAATTTTGTTAGATTTTTATGCCAAAAGAAGTTAAATTCCTAAATTTGTATTTTTGAAAGAAAATTTTGATACTTTGTTTTTTCAATAAAAAATAATGCTTTTTAACTTAATGTTGGTATTTTATTTATTCATCTTGTTGAATAGTTACTATTATTAATATATCTTAAGCATAAATGCTAATTACACAATCATAGTATCAAAAATTTAACATCAAACACCTCATAGCTGGTGTAACAATTTCTCACCTCATTCACGCTGGATAAAGAAGGTTCTAAAGGAGCCTTTACAGGTCCGGAACTGTTTTGTGGAATCACGAAGGATTACATAAGAGGGGAAGTCGGGAACTGGCTAAGGAACTATATAGAAGACACGAAGCTTCTGGAATGGAAGTAGATAACATATGGGTAATGGTACAAAGTTTCAGTTCAAGTGCCTGGGCTGTGTTGAGAACAACGAACAACCCAAACGTATGAATGAATGAATGAAACAGTCAATAAAAATCGTAATCAAATTTTTATTTTCAATACTGGCAGCTTGAACTTACCCTATATTTACCTTAAATTTGCAGGTAATAAAAAAAATTGTCTGCATATAATTTACTAAAGAAAAAAAGAACATAAAATGTCTATCGATAAATGGATTTCTCAACCAACTTGGTTTCTCAAGTATCATGACTGATTTAGAAAAATTGACCACTATCGTCATAAATGCACGTGACGTTGAGTGATTTTAAGTGTGAATTTCTCAAACGCCCCATGTCCGCTCAAGAATTGAATTAGGAAATAATAGGTATATTAAAAATTGCAGTTGATCCAAGGTTCAATATTAGGGATTAGTCTATTAGTCCACTTCTATTGTAATTTGACTCTCAGTGACATTTTAAATGTCAGTCATTATGTCTGTGGAGTCTCGCACGCTCCTTTATCAGCAGGTTCATCGGGACCGCTCCCGCTATTACCTGCGTTGCCACAGGTCGTTTTGTAGGCACCACACACTCGCAGGGACATTCCTGAGCAGCCTATCTCTTTCCGCTCTGAACGCTTCCGCTTCCGCTTCCTCCCATACCGGTGCTGTATACAACAGGATGGAGTTAGTCACTCCAAGTATCCTCTTCCCACTGTTGGGCCCGCCAGTGTTCGGCATGATTCTCATAAGTATGATGGCTCGTTCAATGGCTTTTACACACGCTTCTGTGATATGTGTTTATTAAACCACCACCTGTCATCTAGATGGACTCCTAGGTAGTTAATAGTCGGTTTAGGGATAACTTATATCCCCTACACCTTAAACCGGATGCTGTCTTTCTTCAAGGATTCCTTAATTACAATTTCTTCCGATTTATGACTTGCTATTTTCATCTCATGATCTTCCATACATTTTATTACTATACCGATGGCAGTGTTACCAATATCTTGTAGCTCTCTGAGTTCCACAAATATGGCCAAAGCGTCAACAAATGCCAGGGTAGTAGCACCCTCTTCTAGCTCTAGCCTCAAGACGCCATCTTAAAGGATATTGCAGAGCGAAGGTCCCAGAACTGAGCCTTGAGGTACCCCTGTGGTCACTTCCATCTTCTTCCCTGGCGAGATTTCTATATACCTGTCTGAGAGGTAGTCCAAAATCATGCTTAGCAAGAAAGCGGTGAAATTTCTCTTCTTCTAAGACCAAGACTCAGAGTTAAACGCGTTCCTGATATCAAGGGCCGCCCACTTTTTTCGAGCACATTGTTTTTTTTCCTTCAGCCATTCTACTGTCATAATGGTAACTTGCCCTTCCTGAAACCGAATTGTCTGTCTGACAGGCCTCCTACTCTCCCGAGCTCCTCTTCGAGTTTGCTCTTCACTTACTAGCTTCTATCAGTTCATCTACATAATAATATCGACAATAATAGTGGGAACAGTGAATAGTCTATGTATGTATGTGTAACTTGGAAGTGATTGTTTGATTCCATGTTCCTGCTTAAATCACATGAAATCATTGCCTTAAAGTCTGGGCTCCTATGTACCGTTTCTGAATTGTTTAGTTGAAAAAAAAGAGGAAAAAATTATTTTTTCAATGCCTAGGCAGTAAAAGTGTTACTTCTAAGATTGATAAATATCACTTAAACTGGCGTTTAATGTCAATCGCAGAAAAAAGAGGTATTTTTCTGATATATAATAAATAGGTGGAATTTACTGATGCCGTATTTAGATGTACTAATTTCCTAGGATATATATCTACGTGTAATATTTGTATGAATTCTTATCATGAGAGATACTCATATATACAAAATAAAACCGTATTGTTGTGATTAAAAAAAATAGTGACTGTATGTGATACCAGCGTTCCATAAATATGGAATAAATTAATTTTCAGCAAAGCAAATTATTTTGAATTCAAGAAAATCCAGAGACAAACTAGATATAGAGGGTAAACCGTTTACGAGTGAGAAAATCTAATCAATAATGTTCTTAAATTTTGCTAGTTTTGGTAACACTGCAAGAGCGAGCTCGTGAAATACGAAGCTGTGCACCAGGACAACACTCCTGTCCATAATGAACAGTCAATGAAGCGCTGTTTAACCGCTAAAGGCACTCCAGTGCTCGAGCACGCGCCTGATTTAGCATCCTGTGATTTCTTACTGTTCCCGAAGATCAAATTTGCCTTAAAAAGAACCCGGTTTCAGTCGATGGAAGATGGAATCGTCAATCGGTGGAGCTCCTAAATGCTCTTACAAAAGAAGACTTGTAGTATTACTTTAAACAATGGATTTATGTGTGTGGTGGGGAGGGAGAGGTGTACATTAAAGGGATCATTCGATTTTAGGATAATTTTTAAAATAAAACTCTTTTCATAAGCATTCTTGTTATTTAATAGCCTCCGAACAATGAACATACTAGAGTAAACAGACTGATGCCAACATAAACAAAGTCAAAGCTTATTTATTTATTTTGCTTGATTCCACAGATGTTGCCATGTCGTATTATTAATTTTCCAATGACTTGAATTTTTTTGTGGTTTCTCAATATGCCCTTCAATAATTATTAGGTACATATTTGAGAAAATGTATGAAAAACGATTTGTTTAATCTTAGACAATATGCAAAATTTTTTTTATATAGTCAAAAGCGCTCTTATCGTGCGGGTTCAAAGGTCACTAACCATATGTATCAAATCAGAAGACACAGAGGTTACCAAAATGTGAGATTACAAATATACCCGGAGAAAATAATTATGCATGATGTTTCTTGTACACTGGTTGACGAATTTCCACTTTTTCATTCATTCTCGAAATATTCTAACCATTTTTTTTGCTTGAGGATGCAAAATACCGGAAAATTGCTTCTTATTATTCATATTATCCCTTTGAATTATCAGTCACAAAACTGACATTTAAATAAAAACTTCGCTGGTGAAAGACTTTTTAGAATCGCTGAAAACTAAATACATATCCTTTTTTCTACTAGCGTGCGGAAAAGTCCATATGTATAGTTTTTGAGGAGTATACTGACATTTGAATATTTTAAATATATATTTGTATGATTGTAGTTAACCAAATGACTGAAAAATTGATAAATTTGATATAATTCTGCTATATTTTTTTAAAAAAGAAAAACTTATTTTTAAATCACTTTCTAATGTCCCTGGGATAAGCCTCATTAAATGAATGTCAAATAATAATAATTAATATGTTGATATGTATTTAATAAGAAATTTTTCTTTATTGCTGGCCGAACTCCGCTAAAGCGTCGTTCGGCCATCTGCAATAGCGTGCGGAAAAGTATCACTTTCCGCACTAGTTAGGTAAACTACTATTTTCTCCCGTCAAAATTGCATAAGTCTTTGTTGAATCGTGACCCTCATGATATAAGACTGCAATTGATTATACCTACATTAGTGAATGTCACTTTGTCAAAACCGTTTGTATTGAATAATTAAATTTTTTGGCAGCCGTTCGTTTTGATTCTTACTGTTATGGCTATTGTATTCAACTGTGGTAAAAATTGTGAAGAAATTCTAATGTAGATCGTTAAGTATACACAATGCGACAGCAACAAAAATTCATTCATCGAGTAATAAATAAATCTAAGATACATATTTTTATTACATTTAAATGCTCACACAGCACGGCACTGTTATTGGAATATATGACCTTCGCTGTGTGTATTGCTATATCCTTGTTTTCTTCTATTTAGATGTTGACTTCAAACACAGTGTCTTCTCAGTATAGCGGGTTATTCATCTAGTCTGCTTAATGATCGATTCCACTGGTATTTCAACATGCTTGCTTATAAAAATCTGTACGAGAAAAGTGGCTTAAACTGACGATGCTCAGACCCAAACAAACAAAGTACATAACCTCACAATATATCTCCGTTAAAGTAAAATAATTTGACGTAAAATTTATTGGTTGCCTTCATAATGACAGTACCTATAAACATGTAGAATAAAAAATTTAAAACCTACATTACATTTTCAAAAATAAACTTACATAAAGAAAACTTCTGGTATAATAATATTGAACGTCATGAAATGCAAGTGTATTTAAATTATGAGTTTTTCGGAGCATAAAGCTAGATCTCTCGATAGATCTTCATCTTCATCTTCTTCAGAAAATCGTAGTCAGCAACAGATTAGGTCCAAATCAGAACCGCAAAAAAGTAAGTATCTATTGTTATTACAATGATGACATTTATTGCGCATAACATTGTTCTATATATCTGAATATATCTCGTGAATACTTCAACGTAGAAATTTGTACGTATTTCCAGTTGATTCAGCATGCATTTCTTAATAAAAGAAAGATTATTCGCTAAATTTTTGTTAATATTTATTAAGATATGGAGCTTTAAAGTTGACATCCATTTTTTAGTAATTTCTAATGTTAAAAAAATTAAATCTTTAGGGAATCTAGAATTAGTCTAAAAATCATCCCAGTTTCACAAAATTAACCAATAAAGGACGAATTTAATCACGAAAATGGATCTAGAACCATCATTTTTATCTCTGACCGCGTATAACACCATTCGGTATATTTTATTATATCTTCAAAATGATTCAAAGTAGAGACGAGTATTCTTTTTCATTCGATTCAGCATACAATTATCTTCAGTAGGTATATTTCTCATCCACTCTTTATCGATATTTTTTGAAATATAGAGCTTTAAAGTTGAACATTTTTTTTCAAAAACATTGAATGCCCTTTTGAGCCCTGCTAAAATAAAGATGCAGATTTCATTAACAATTTTTCCCTATAGTTTGGTCCTCAAAGAGTGCTTTGCCAAAATGTTAGCTTCATAGTTTAAGAGTTGTGACCAGTATACTTCACTTGGGCTGCCAAACGGTCTTAAAAGCGCTTAGCTGTTACCGCGAAACGCCAGTGCTGATAAAGAACTGCCAAAGAAGACTCTCAATAGGTAGACTGAACAAATTGTCTGTGCTCTAAATTCTTGGTCATGGAAGGCAATGAACATTACATTAACAAACATTAGGTTCGTTCCAACCACCAGTAATTTACAGTAATATTACTAATACACGTTCCAACCACCTGAAATTACTGGTTCAGAACTCTATTACTAACTCTATTACTATCAGTTCTCTGTTCCATCCGTTTGTGGACCAGTAAAATTACCGCTCAAACGATTCTTGCTTGTAGCGAGTATCGTCAGTTCAGAAATTAAGAAACATGGCAACATTTTTATCTTAAGCTGTCAAATTTGGTTTTTATGGAAATTGTAAATAGGATATGAAAGTGAGTTTTTATTTTTTGAACTGTTATGAAAATAGTGTGCACCATTTCCTGCTGTGTGTAGGGAAGAATGGAGTCCGAAACCACTTTATATTCAGCTAAATTGCTTCTACTTATGATATAATATAAATTTGCCATTTACCTACATAATTATCAAGGTTACAAATACTTCTATTATTGTGATATTTTGATTTAGGTGATATTATTAGTATTAAGTTTCACTAATTCGATATTTTTAAGTTGAAAGTGTTCATTTTGGTATCTATAAATTCGTTGTAGGTACCTATTTTTTTTGTATTTTCAAACCTGAATACTTTATAATTACAAATAAAATGTTTTGTTTTTATACTTTCATTTTCTGATTAATGTTAATACAATAAAATATATTCTCAATGATATTAAAATCAATTTATTGTTCATGGAAAATTGTTTACAGCAGCATCCCTAACAACTACTAAACTAGTTCAAAATACGTTAAAACCATTACCAGTAATTTTTTAAATTTATCTCACGCATGCGCATTAAATAGTTCAATTACTGGTTACGTTCGATAACAGAATTGCTGGTTGGAACGAACCTATTAAATACCTGAACTTCAAGAAGAGCTTTAGACTTCTGACAAACGGTCTTTATACATCCTACGAATAATGTATCCCACCAGACGTTTATATATGTATGTTTGTATGAATGTCACCCCAGTATTCACAGAGACCTAAAAGATCTATTGTGCCCCCTTACTTCTACTAATTTCCTGACGAAAGTCTCATAGACTAGTAGCTCCTTTACTCCTATTTTCCGGAGGATTTTTAGGATATCTACAGACTTTAACTTATATACATTTCCCTCTTCTATCCAGAAATCTCCTAGGTGCTATGCTCTAGGATTCTTGCAATTCGCAAGTATGCGGATGGAGGTTTCTTCTTCCATACTACAGAATCTACGAATCTACATAGTCACCCAGAAGAATCTTTGATTGCCTAAGCACTACTAGATCATTCCAATGGTAAGATCTTCTTTTTTATTCGGCTTTACATATTTCTTCCAATATTACATTGGAGCTTATTCCGTAAATTCGTTCCGGCTCCCAGAAGGATGATTCAGTCCCCAACTTTGCTAGTTCATCTGCTATTTCATTTCATTTCATTCTATTCCAGTGTGTCTTGGAATCCACGGTAAGGTGACTATATTGTTCTCGCCTAGTTCATTAAGTTTGCTTAGGCATTCCCACACCATTTTTTGGAACTGATTACACAAAGCTCAGTGATTTAATGGCTCCTTGACCAGACGTATAGCAGGCACTTCTAATAGACCACAAGCATCAATAAACTCTTATGAGTTGAATACACGTTATTATCATTACAAATGTAACCTAACCTTTACGATCTTTCATACAGGTAGTTCATATAGCAATCCATTATCTCCTACGACCGAACATCGAAACCGATTGACCGTTTCCGCTGGAATATGTGACCTACCCGATTTTTATTCCATAATACTTGGTCCCACCGCCGACGAGACCTTACTCGTAGGTCTAGACACTTTACTAAAAGTCGGATTCGGATGCAACACCGAAGGGTACACGACTGCGGCTTCGGAACAAAGTGTAAGTTTTTATATTTCTGATGTTTTTCAACATCCACCCAAAAATAACGGGTAACAAAGATTTTCCAGTGAATTACGCATGGCTTCGATATGAAGAAGCTTTACCTTTTTGTTCAGGATTTCGGCCCCTGGTGCCTTGTTTCTACATCAGGACGATCACATAACGTCATGAAGTCAGTTTCAGTCGGTATTAGCAGTTTTCCACATCACCATACAGTGATCAGGAACAACGTTCTAGCACGAGTTTAATATTCCATGTTTTTCAAAAAGGGAAAGGAGAATATCCATTTCATTCACCCTCTTCCTTTTTGAAAAATATCTACTATTGAATTAAACTCGTAAGACTCTCAGATTGGACAGAATGTCTACATATTAAATACATATTATAAAATTATTTCAGTCTCTTGGAAACATTCAAAAAGAGAGCGAAAGCGAAGAATCCAGCGAGTCAGAAGGAAGTTATAATGATGAAGATGGTGCAGATGACGAAAATGTGGATGAATATTCTATAGGAACGTCTAAGCAACTACAATCAGTCGGTACGATATTGTTGTGCCCAATTCTTTACAATATTTAATAACATTTAATGTTTCCTCAGATTATGAAGTCAAAATAAGAAAATCTGAAATTATGGGAGAAACTGAACAGACGTCACCAGTGCAATCGCAAACTACGATAATAATTAAAAAAGAAGCTGCGAAAAAAATCTCTACTTCACCCAGTAGATTATCAAAAGATATAAAATCTAGTCCAAGACCTGGATTAAGTGATTTCAAGTCAAAAGAAGAAGGATCCCAACTGAAACCTGAACCTAAAGAACAAAAACAAAAGATTCCGTATACAAAATCCACATACGTTGATAAAAAAAGTATGGAAACAAAGCATAGCGAAGGAAAAACAAGGAAGGGGAAGGGAAGTGCTAAATATGGTAAAAATGTAACGCCTGCTGTGGGTAAAGTTAAAAAAGAAAGACATTCTGCTATGTTTGATGCAATTGATGAAGAAAAAGACAATCTGATTGAACAACCAATAGAGGATACAAAGGAGTTAACAGAAGAGGCAACTGAACAGTCCATTCGGGAACTGCACAAACCAAAATCATTAGATATGATTATTTCCATTTCCAGCGAATATGCTCCAGAAGAAGTGGAAAGTACGAATTCTATTGATATTAGAGAATTACCGAAACCACCTACTTCAACTTTAACCAAATCTGAAGCACAAGAAGCTACGAAGATCGATAAAAGAAAGGAAGAAGCTGATAAGTATAAAACAGAAAAAATTAGGACTACGGGAAAAAGAGAATCATATTCAATAGGAATTGCTGGATCACGTGCACCAAGTACAATTTTAACCAAATCTGAAGCAAAAGAAGCTACAAAGATCGATAGAAAAAAAGAAGATGATAAGTATAAAAAGGAAAAAATTAGGCCTACGGAAAAAAGAGAATCATATTCAATAGGAATTGCTGGTTCACGTGCACCAAGTGAAACAAAGCCTTCTCTGAAGAAGAGTGAAGATGAAAAATATCCTATGGAGGAAAATACAAGAAGAGGATCTAGTAGATCAAATTCGTCGGAAAAACGAGTTCTTATTTCTAATCTAAAAGCAACACCTAGAGAAGATTATTTTAATTACGAAATTATAAAAGATGAAAATGACGTACAACCGAACGTCGAAGAACCAAAAGAGATTTATGCCAAACAACCGAGTATCGAAGAAAATGGATCGCAAACTTCCGCCATGCTTAGCCGATACAAGATTATTGTCGAATCGGGTAATACGACGAGTGAAATCGTTGTAGAAGAAAATGCTCCACAGGAATCTCCGGAAATTATTGATGCCCATACCGAAGAAAAGCTGGATGAAAATATTGTCGGTGAAGCTGAAGGTCCTACTGGAATTTCATCCAAAAGAGCATCAGGTATGACATAATTTTTCTTTCATTTATTTGTATCCATTTATTGGGGTGACATTCATTGCCCCTTCTACTTAGTTTCTGAAGAGGATTTTAAAAATAATATGGAACTTATGTTCTCCTAGGCGCTTCTCCACTACGTTCATGACAGTTTTTGTGTATTCTCTCATGCTACAACTTCTTTTTTTTTATTCTGTTATTTAACGTCGGTCTATTTCTGCGACTGCGGCTAATCACCGACGCCGGGAGCACTCTACCCCTAACCGGAAATTTTGGCGAACCCACTAGTGTTCCAACCAGTGGTAGCGTTCTTTAACGAGCCCAACATCCATGGACTCGGGACCTCGGTTTTACGTCTCCTCCGAAAGACGGCATATCTACATTATACCTCGTGCTCATTGGTATAATGCCTGCGAGCTGTGATATGCTAGTCCGCTGCAGGCTGTATGGGCCCCATACGATGGTTTTCCCTGGCATGGTCGTCACCCATCCAAGTACTAACCATGTCCGACCTTGCTTGACTGTAATTATCGCATCGAACGCGTTCCACTACAGTGCTGGGTCGTCGCCCCCTACAACTTCTTGTCTAGACCCTTCTTTATTACTAGAACCCAAAGGCAATAAGACCTTAGTACAATTATATATTGGGTGGGTTATGGTCCCCTTTTATCGAAAACCTTATTCTAGTCAGACATATGTGAGCTGCAGTTTCCTTGTGTTCATGACAAAACCAGTCTTTAGTTTCTTTAGCCCTAGCCATTGGAGGGATTTTATGATATTCGCTGGTTTTATTTTAGGTACCAGGTATTCCTCTTCTATCCAGCAGTCTCCCAGGTGCTGTGCTCGGAGATTTCTTCTTCCACTCCATAGAATATACATCTCTACTTAGTTTTAAGTTTACGCCATTGTTTATGTGTGGAGAGATTGGAGCAAGCCAATCTCATACATAGAACAATAAAAATTTTCTCGGATAACCAAGCGGCTTTGAAAGCACTTAGCTCTCATCGTTTAACATCGAAATTGGTTTTATACTGCCAAAAAAGACTCTCCTCAATAAAAGAGTTCAATAAAGTATTGCTGGTCTGGATCCCAGGCCATTCTGGCATTGAAGGAAACGAGAAGGGCGAAGGCAGACTCTTGCAAGGGAGGGTGCCGCACATGTTTCTATCGGACCAGAACCTACAATTGGCATCGCAATATGTTTTGCCAAACAAACACTAAATACCTGGACAGCAAGAAGAGTTTTAGACTTCTGCCATAATTTACCAGGATTGGTTCATTCAAAGGCTTTTATACATCCTTCGAAAAATGGAGACATTAACAAATGATAGTCTATAGCAGGCATTTTTTTTTTCGGGCCGAGATGGGAAACTCATGTTCGACTGGGTCCTTAACCAATACCCATTCAGTGTTGGACTCATCCCCATGGAGATGCCTACCAACCAAACCCACCTCAAACTCGCCGTTACTCCCGCCTTGGAAGCACTACCCTAGCATACTTCAAGACGGGCGGCGGTTCCTCACACACTCTCCTTCATCTTCTTCCTTCTATCACTCCTACCTCTCTCATTCTCTCTTTCCCTAATCATGCTCTCTACTATGCCACTTATCTCCATCCATTCCTCCTCGCCCCTCAACATAATCTCCACCATATTTTCCCAATACACCGCCTCTCCCAGTTTATTATCTAACTTCTTCAAAACTTCCTCATTCTTCCAGCATCTAAACACATGTCCTACATCATCCTCCACTTCACATCTCTCGCACACTACAGTTTCTCTTTTCCCAATCTTGTGGAGATAACCCACTCTCGACTTCGCCCTGTGAGCACCTGCGTCAAGAAGTAGTTCACCTTTCCAAATTTCCGGTCCACCCAATTTCTCCTGCTCCCAATCGCTCCTTTTAGCGCGCCCTCATACTCATCCCACTTTTTCTCCATTTCCTCATCCATCCATTCCTGTACTTCCTCTCTGCTCACACCCCTCCAGCGTTTCTGTCTGGCTCTAGCCATCAAGTCCAATGGATATATAGGACCATGACAGCACTGCTGCTGCCAGTCCACCCACTGTCCTGTACGCCTGCGCCACCCTCAGAAGTATTCCTCTCTGCACCCGCAGGAGTGGTCTAGCCCTCGCATTCACCCCTGCTTTCTCACCCCACACTTCCGCGCCATACAGCATACTCTGCTCTAACGTCCTACCAATTATCCTCCTCTTCCATTCTCCCGGCTCATTCACATTACCCATCAATCTTCCCAGCCACGCTGCCCTTACTTTTGCCTTCAACATATGGGTTTTGAAGGATAATTGGCTATCCAACCACACCCCCAGATATTTCACCGCTTCCTCCATCCGAATTTTCTTTCTTTTCACCTTGCCTTGCTCCGCTTCGTCACCAGTAGCCTCACCGTCTTATCCTCAGCCACTTCCAGTCCACACAATCTCCACAATCTTCCTACACATTCACCTCCGCCTTTCTTTCTATCTCCACCTCTCTCCTTGCCGTACATACCAGTCAGACATCGTCCGCAAACACCGTAATCTCACACCCCTCTTCACATGCTATACCACAAATTTCATCAAACACACACTTCCAAAGCGTCGGTCCCAGAACCGAGCCCTGGGGCACTCCAATCTCCGTCCCATACCTTCTCCCCCTAGTGTCCACTATCGCACTCCCCGTCAGGTAGACTATAGCAAGCATGACCTACGTTGTCTAACAGGCCACTGTCATCTGAATCATCATATGCTAAAACTTGGACTGTCGGAAGATCCGACTTGCCATCTTTGTCTGGAAGATGATGAAACAGCAGAGTATATTATTTGTGCCTGCCCCGCAGCGGTTCGAATCAGGTATCTGATGTTTGGCAGGGTCTCTCTCTCTCGCCCTCGGACCTGAAATATCATTCACCAAATAAACGAATCGGCTTTGTTAAGAAGATGAATTTGTTTGGTGAAATCTGAATACGTGTGAGCCACAATAGATTCTTGCGAGTCGCAGTGGAGGGCCTCATAGACCCACTCACCACACACCTATCCTAACCTAGTATTAAGTTGTTTTATATAGAACACCTTCCACCACCATCTGTAGTGGCGTAAAATTAAGAGCCATTCATTCGTTTTGGGTATTCCTCAATTCCCTTATATAGGAACTAAATCTTTGTACCCACTTTGTTTTTATTATTTAAATAATATGCATTACATCGACATTGTTCTACGAAGTCTGTCTGAAAAACAACTAAATTGCCACACACTGACCCACCACAATATGGCCGACCTGGTTAAAGTCAAGTGAGATGGTTTTGAACACCACTGACAAGTGGCGAAATCCGACGCAATTTCTTTGATGTTTCTATCCTTCTTTCAGTTTTTAGGTCTCCACCCCTTGGGTGCTGATTCTCGGGCCAGATAACAGCGCTCCCCGAGAGAAGAGATCCTTTGTCTTTGTCACTGAAGTGACAGAGTGACCAAGCGAAATATAAACAAAACATGTGTCCACTTGGGGTGCGCTGTTCCCTGGCCCGAGAATTCGCCTCTAGAATATTCCATCTTCCCCTTGAAAACTACCAGGGGCTGTATTCTTGACTGTGGGAGTAGAGCTTTCCGAGAGAACACATAGTTTGTCTTTATTCAGCCTGGCTACTCTGTCACTGCAGTGACAAAGTCAAAATATCTGTTCTCTCGAGAATCTTCACTCCCTCAGTCAAGAATACAGTTCCAGGGGCGCTATTATTGACCGTTCGTGCTTGTCAAGGTCGTGCGCATCTCATAATTTTGTGAATGTCATTTACATTTGGTATTCTTGACCATTCGAAAGACCAGCGATCATGCGTATTTCACGACTTGCGTATGCGTTTTACAGAATTTATAGGTTATATTCAAGTATAAAAATCACGATTATAACTTTGTTTCACGAAATTGATGATTTGTCATATACACTCAGGTGCAGAAAAAA
>CAJUYI010004753.1:0-17526 GCA_910591695.1 Galerucella pusilla
ATTCTTTGGAACATATATTAAATATATATTTCATTTTTGGTGAACATTGTTGCAAATTATTTGATAAAAGAGTATTTACTAACTGAAAGTTGTTGAATGTACCACTGATAAGCAACAAACAAAATTTTAAAAATAGAGTTCGGTTACTTACCTTATCAGGTGATAAACATCAGACTTATCCTTTAATTCTACTCTATAGCACCGCTAAAATATTTTTTCGATCTTTCCGATAATAGCCTATCAATTAAATTAATAATTAACTGATGTATATATAATTATACCAATTATATCGATACGGCATCAATCTATATAATATACCCTAATATATCTAAAAGCTTTTCTTAATTATTCAACTCGACCGGTTCATCGAGCAGTAAAATTTTTATCCAATTCATTTGTGTTTCCAATTCTGTTGGCAGTCCTTATGACTGCCTATCCTTTATTTAAAACTCTTCTCTTTTCCATACCTGTGTTCACAGAAAATATAAATGAATACCTGATTGAATTTGTTGTTTCAATTCACCCATTAAATTATTGAATAATACTATACATTAGGAAAATTTTACAACAAACACGCTACCATCAAAGCCTCTTAAAAGCCGCAAACTCTACAAAAATACCGTTTTAAATAGGGCAGTCATCCTAATCCCCCAGTTAGCCGATATTTAATCATACAAAGCGGAAATTTGGTTTCCTGAAGCTTGAATATATTTTTTTTATTTTATTTTCATATTAATGGCCGGTCTGGGTTTTCAAAAGCATGTTTATGAATGACCCAACTAAGTTTTTGTCGGGTTGACGTTACACGCAAAAAAGGATGCCTTTGAAATACAGTGGCGTACAACTACCTAGGTAATTGTTTTCTACTTTAAAAATGTATATCTGTTTAATAGCCGTATCCATGGAGGCCGTATCCTTCAACAAACTGACAACTAACAAAGAGATTAACCTAAACAGACTGAAATAATGCCTAAGAAAAGTTATTGAACTAAGAAAAAACAACATCGCCATCGAAGGTAACGAAATAGCAGAAATAGCAAAAAGAGGGGTTAAAACACACTTTTGGGACGATACGACAATAAAAAATACTCTAAGAAAGGGTAAGACTGCCCTGAGAGATTTCACAGGATTCCTTTGCTCTAATTGATCCTTACAAAGCTCAAACTAATGGAGTAGGAATACTTTAGATTATGTGGAATGAAATATTCATTCATTCATACGTTTGGGTACTGTACCATTACCCATGTTATCTACCTACTTCCACTCCAGAAGCTTTGTATCTTCTATATAGGCCACCAGTTTATCTGGAGGGATCTTTAGTAGTTGTGATGGTTGAGTGCTTTCGTCCGAGTCCTTGTAAGTTCTCACAGAAGCAGAGTATGTGAGTAGCAAATTTCTCTTACCCAGCTTCAGCAGCCTGGACGAGAGTTGCTTGTCTAACTTATTCAGTAGATTCTTACTACGGAGGTGGAATGGAAGAAAAAAAGGACACCCTTGACACTGCTGCTCAATAGAAGAGGAACGCTAACATGAACTGAATGACACTTCTATGTAAACGGGGCTGGTATTGTTGCTGGAGGTATATCCGCCGTTCCCTTTTTCTCCTGACAATTCCCTCTTTCTGTCTCGCACAAACCAAGTTTAACTTAAAAGTATAATTCATTGTCTGTCGGGGCAAATTATAGCCCGAGATGTAGATGTTTCTTCTTAGTGAACAGTCTACTTTGAAAAAGTAATATCCAAATTTGTGAAGCGTTATAATAGTACAGGGTGTCCCAAATAAGAGTGACTGATTTTAAACATAAATGTCCAGCTTATTAATTGCTCCAAAGAGATGGGGTTTTCACTAGTTTCATTAGTTTATCGAATAGATTTTTTAGGCTTGGCTGGCATTTCATCTCATCAACACAGGATGTTTTACTAATGTTGGTCAAATTCAAGGGGAAAAATATGTATTATTTTGAATGGAACACCCTATAATTTTTGATTTCACTCGAAAGAGCAATCATTCTCCTTTCCAAAAATGTATAGTTTTCTATCTTTTGTTTCATTAACAACAAAGATATTCAAGGTTTCATGTAGTAGTACATTTTTAATTAGTATAGTTTTATATGAACGTATTTTGATGCCTAAAATCAACTCGTGCTATGATATGTGAAGGATAGGTGCTACAATCCTAAACCTAACAATTCAGCATAACTAACAATAATATCAGGAACATTATGGAAAACATTCCGCCGGAAATGTTGGAAAATTCATTTGAAAATTATTTAAAATGTCGCTTACAGTTATGCATAAACGAAGAGGGTAGGCATATGCAGCATTAATTGTAGCTTCGTTCTTTATATGTATTGAATGATGTTATTTTGTTTTCTTACTAAATAAACTGTTTGTCAGATTTGTTGGCAATAATTTACGTAATTAAAAATGCATACTACATGAAACCGACTTAGGGCCGGTTTTACAAAGAGAGATTTATAATAGGTATAGTTATTCTGGGAATGAAGTTATACCAGAATTTATACCTAGTTTCAAACTAGTTGGTTCTATGTACGATGCTTTTTTACACCGGTATAGCAATTCTATACCGGTGTAAAAAAGCATCGTAAAACCAACTAGTTTTATTTTAGGTATAAATTCTGGTATAACTTTATTCCCAGAATAACTATACCTAGTATAAATCTCTCTTGTAAAACCGGCCCTTAAATGATTTTGTTATGCGTCAAACGGTCACAGCATGAGTTGATTTTAGGCATCAAAATACGTTCATATAAAACTACTAATTAAAAATGTACTACTACATGAGACCTCGAATATCTTTGTTGTTAATGAAATAAAAGATAGAAAACTGTACATTTTTGGAAAGGAGAATGATTGCTCTTTCGAATGAGATCAAAAATTATAGGGTGTCCCATTTGAAATAATACATATTTTCCCCTTTGAATTTGACCAACATTAGTAGAACACCCTGTGTTGATGAGATGAAATGCCAGCCAAGCCTAAAAAAATCTCTTCGATGAACTAGTGAAACTAGTGAAAACCCCATCTCTTTGAAGCAATTAATAAGCTGGGCATTTATGTTTAAAATCAGTCACTCTTATTTGGGACACCCTGTATAACACTATTATTTTGACATCTGGAATGAACATAAAAACATTGTCAAATTATTCAGATTTGGTAATAATGGGCTCATTTACAATCATATATTTTTTTATTTCACCATTAGGAAGAGCACATCATTTTGAGGCTGTGTGCAAAAAATTAGTCGCCAAAAAAAATCATAAACATTAAACAGCGCTCCTCTCCGAAATTCAGGCGTCTTTGATTGCTCATATACTTATTATCATACGTTTTAGCAAACTTTAAACAGTGTTGTGTTTGTTTAGGAATAATTTGAACTATTCAACACAATGGACCAGAACCAGAGTATAAAAAGCTATAAAAAATATTGTGCGGTTCCAGAATGTAGCAGTACTACACTATTAAAACATCTAACAAAACATTTATTTTTATTAATGAGGATGCAAAAATAACGGAAGCAGTGGCAGAAAAGCATAAAAAGACTCAAATCATTTACTGATAAGTCAACACACTTTTTTTGTGTATTTTTAGGATTTCATTTTTCTTCAATCATAAGTACAGAATCGTAATAAATTACCTTATAAAATACGCTGTAAATCCATATTGAGGGGGTTGTTGAAAACCACACGCTTGTATTAATCTAAAATTTCTAAAATACGTAGGTAATATTGTTCTTATAGCTTGTGGTGTTATAAACGTTCAAAATTATTTAATAAAAGAATGGATCAGTTCTCCACAAATCAAATTTCATCAAATATTGCTTTTTTCCAAAAAACTAGTAATCTTTTACAGTAGATCAGTAGCTTCTTCGATGGAAAAGAAAAGCAATAACATGCTTACAGCCTCCTTCCGAAGCAGGACAATAACACTCAGCTTCGTCCATCTTTTCTCAAACTCTCAAACAGTACAAACAACTTTGTAGCATTTGAGTTTATGCTCGGGTGTCATTCCTGTTAATGAAATACATTTATTTATTTCTATATATATATCATTTATTTAAATAATAATAAAAATACAATAAAAATCACATTTAACAATAATTTCAAATACACAATTAAAATAAATAAATGATAGAGAGGTCGAAAAGCAAAAGCTTGTTACGACGTTGGACATATTCTTACAACTAAGCGTATATCAATAATATATAAAAAAGAACCTAATAAATAGCAATAGCTCACACAATAAAATAAAACACATAATACCTTACCTACATTAATAAAAAATTATCTATTACAATATTAAAATTATTAAATGTAAAAGCAAAGTTTTCAGATTGAAAATAAGCATATAAAACATAAAATTTCTAGATTAAATAAAATAAAAGTAAAACTGAAGCTAGGTATGCTCAATTTGTCCAGAAATGGCCTGTCTATCCAGCAGAAGCATGTATTGACCCAAATATTTTTTAAATATATGAGTTTTAACTGTTTTTATTTCATCTGGTAATGAGTTGTACAGTTTTGGTCCTAAATATGCGTATGATCTTTGACCTATTGATTTCTGTTTTAAAGGTATAGGGTGGTATTCTTTTTCTTTTCGACGAGTGTCATAATTATGTTGTGAAGCAGACAAAGTTTTACTTTTGTGGTAAAGGCAATTAATTTTAACAAAAAATAGTTGACGGATATCGAATATCTGTGCTTCAGAGTATAGGGTCTCTCTTCAAAGTTTCGAATTTTGAGTCACCAATAGCGTTATGTCCGTAACTTTGTCCACCAGACCAGGTATAAAATAAAACATCTGGAATCATCCTGCATATCATTTGAGAGAGCATGTTTTTATGAAAATATTGACATTTTCAATCTTTCTGGCCCGAAAATACCCAAAGACGATGTGTCACATAGTATAAAATCATAATATAATAAACTCGTGCTTTTGATTAAAAAACTCTATAAGTCCACTTCTGGAAGATTTAGGTAATGTGTCTGCTTCTTTGAAATTAGGCCCACACATTTTATTTTATTAAGACAAACATTTTGTAAGTACGTTACAGTCAAAAGCGTAATGTTTGTGCACATTTACTTTCATATGCGGTGACGTCACAGTCTTCGCCCCGTTCTCGGTATGCTTGTTTAATCAGTTGTAATAGGAGAACGACATATTCTATTGACATGAAATTTTCACAATCATATTTTTATCCTTAGTACTTTGTCTTACGACAGTTAAAAGTGATTTAAAAATTTTATTAAACGAGCCCATTATCCCTCTCCAGAAGTTATTGAAGCCAGGGCCACGGGGTACGACAGTACATGGTACAGAATAATTCCCAATGCATATTCCCAATGCCAATGCCATTGAGTCTTTCCATTCATGAAATACCTTAAAAATAATGTTGAGCGTCGCCTGGAAAAAAATGTTTCAAGAAAAACTAGGGAACAACAAATTAAAGTGGATAGCCATAAAAACCTCCTTAATTATGTTCCCCCTAAGCAAAACACTCGAAAATTGTGGAATTAATTTTGATATGAAAAGTCACACTATTTCAGGACCAGCACGTGTCATTCGAATTAAGAGCATCTGACAAAGAACGACATCCATTAGGGTGTGAAAGTGCAGTGAATACAGAGGAATCTCCTAAAAAAAAGATTTTGTATTTGCTTCGATACCCATTTTGGAAATATTATAATATATACCGGGTGCTCAGCCTAAGCGAAACAACATGGAGTTCATTCATTTGTCTTTAAAAAAACATTCTATATTTTTGTACGAAAAGTGAAGGATGGCTTGAATTCCTGAACAAAGCTTCGTTCGGGGTATTTTTGGCAATAATTCAGGAGGTTTCAAGAAGCTAAAACTTAATTTTCCGATATGTATATCATTTTACATATTTGTAAAACTATTTTTTCCCTTCAATTTATAACTATATGAACTATTTATAAATTGATTGTTCTAAATAAAAGTGCATTTTTACTTTATAACTTGAAAATATTCATGTTTTCAACACACTATTTTCTCCGTTAATTTTATGTGTCACAATCAAACCAGTCCATTATCCGCTTTTAAAAACTGTGATAAAATGAATAGGAAACTTTTCATAGGAATGGGTTGGTTGATAAATACAATTTTCATTATTATGGAACATATCAACCGCATTTAATACGGACTATTAGACAAACCAGGTGGTCATTAAATATATCGAGTAGAATAATTGGGAAGCATGTCATTTCTTCAACGTGACAGTTAAAATCGTCATGTTTGTTTAAATTTCTCACAAAACTTACTATCCCTACTACTTCATCACTTACCTGCTCATGTTAGGCGGCGAATGTGGTACCTAATTGACGGGTCACCAACTCACCATACCCAACACATTTGAATAATTAGTTTCTTGGACGATGTATAGGCCATAAATGGCCACCTCATTTACCAGAATTTACAAAAATTGATCCATAGTTTACTGAGTAACATTTATAGTGCACCAATTTCAATCAAATATTCGTATTGTTCGCTCCAGCTTGGCAACGTCGTGATTTATGGGAAGAGACAAGAATTTGATGAATTCAATGGTGAACAAAAATATAAGGTGTACTATTGTTGTTGTCTCGCTTATGCTGGACACCCAGTATATCTCAACATGAGTATCGGTGCAAATACAACAGTTTTTATTTGGAACATTTCTTTGTTTTTCCCATCCTAAGTAAAGTTATTGCACTACCCATTTGCCACCCTATACATAAATTCTAATTATAATTTTTTTCCGTTTTGAATAGTCTGCACCCCAACACGACTTTTATTTCCTTAATGACGTGTTCCAACTAAAATCAACGAGCAAATTAATCAAAACGAAAAGTCGTAGTACACACCCACTGATCAAGATATCAAAGAGCTATTATCCTCATTGACTGAGGTTACACAATACAAACATATATAATAATATACCTATAATTACATACAACATGGCAAGGAGACTTTGTGAGACTTCTCAATTATACAGAGTGAAGAGGGTTCTCTCATGAGCCGTATGAGCACTCAGGCACGTTCTACCTCTAATTCACATTTCACGCGACACAATGCGAGAGGGTAAAGACAGACGGTCCAGAAGAACACTACGGAGCTAGGGGGTGTGATAAGAGTTTCTCGAGTTTCTGAATGTACTGGCACATGTTTGATGAAAAAGAAAGCTCATGAAATAACAAAGGAGTTTAATAAGTAGTCGAGTTCATGGAAAAAATCGTAACATCTGACATCTTATCCTGGTAATAAGCAGCATTAAAATCAAATGTTGAAAAATTGTCAATATCTGTCTTCAAAGTGGTTGGTTTTTTCATTGCTGCGTGGCCACTTCTACCATTTTAATACGGCAGTAACATTACTTTTAAGATATGACATAAGTAGTAAAATAATACTTAAACTCAGTGTTTGAACCAGAAATATTGAAAGTATATCTCTACGTGCGCACTGTCATACCCTAGTATAGACTTGCCAAGTGAACCAAGTGAACAATTAATTTGTGAGGCCTAATAGTTAAAAATGGAGCTAAGTATAGAGGAGAAAGTGTTTCTGGTAATGGTGCAAGTCTGCGATACTTCCTGACTTCCTCTATCCTTCATATTCTACAGACCCCACATATCCATCAGCATAGCTGAGCCTGCCGTTTTTGAAGAGGGACCACAAAAACCATCGATGAATTAAAGGTGGACGTTAGAGCCTGCTTCTGGGATCTAAGATCCTTTATTCCATAACATGACGAAAAATTCAGAGCATCAGTATGACGTCTCCCAGGTAGCAATTTAATTTCTATAAGGTTTGTATAAACAGCTACAAGATATATCTTATAGGATACTAAAATTTTTATAACGTTCTACAAAACAATTAAATGATCCTTATACAACTGAAAAGGGTCCATTTTTATACAACTGTTTGGTTGTATAACAGTTCTATTAAAAGTTCATACAACTCTTATATGACTGTTTAATACACATTTATACAACTCTTATTCGACTGTTTTATAATCATTTATACAGCTACTATGAACTGATTTAATATTGTGTCATGTAGTCACATCTATAAAATGTTATTGAAGCGGCACTATGAAGGTCTAACGAAATGGTTGTATAATGCAATGTATTTTTTTATAATGCTGTTATTTCGAGCATAAT
This sequence comes from Galerucella pusilla, assembly GCA_910591695.1. Classification (NCBI taxonomy): domain Eukaryota; kingdom Metazoa; phylum Arthropoda; class Insecta; order Coleoptera; family Chrysomelidae; genus Galerucella; species Galerucella pusilla. The sequence goes on from CAJUYI010004753.1 coordinate 8,181, forward strand.
GGAAACATTTTGTCATATAGCAGTTTATGAAAGCATTTCATTTTTTAGTGAAGAATATCAGAACCAAATTATATTTCAATTTGAACGTGCATCATACTATTTCAGTAAATAAAGGAAAAAGTTAACATAAATAACGCCCTATTTTCATCTTCCGGTTGGAAGTTGCATTTGGTACCTCATTAAACATGAGACAAAGTTCTGCATAAAAACGCGTGCGAGGTCGGAGAAAATGGCCCCAAAAGACCAGAAAAATAGGTTTTCAGTCAATATCTCCTAAAATATGGCAGTTAGAGATTTTTGGTTCAGATGAAAATTAAAGTTCAGTTAACTTTCTACAAAAGTGGTCCTCGTGATTTTTCTCGAAAATTTGACCGGTTTCGAGAAAAACGGCACCAAGCGCACCTCGAATAATGAGCTTCTGTGCTGTATGCCGGAAAGCACAGTTCGTGTATTTACACATCAGCGGGGGGACAAATTATTCAATAACTTTGTGAAAAATGCATATTTTCTCATGATTCAAAATTCAGGTGAAAGAGGAATTCTGCTGCTATCATACCCTGTGAATTTAGTCACGTTTGACTCTTTTGGCCCTATCGGAACATGGGTCAAACTTTTTGCTCCCCGGCAATTTTGACCTCGCCAGGAATTTGTTCCTATTTTTTTTGTATTGCACTAATTTACTCAAAATTTTCTTGATTATGGGTCCTCATAAGGTCCTTTGTCATCCCTGAAATTTGTATACCCTGATTTGTTTTAATTTTCATTTAATCGTTGTTTATTGAATCCCAAATTTTTGCTGTTTTTGGATCGCGGGGAAATTTTGTGAACAACCATCAATTAAAAATTTATACATGATCCGATTGGTCTCTATGATACATCATTTGAAAGCTAAGAATGTCTACCTTTCGATTGTGTAATTACTTTTTTTGACGAAGTTGTCCATTTTTCAATAAAATTAGAAAACGCGGGCTCAAGGAAAAAACGCACTTTTTTTGGGGTTTTTTTCTCCCTGCTCTTTATTTCCAACATTTTAACACCTTAACTAGTGTAATGGGGGAATTCCCACCTTTCCATCGATGTATATAAGTCATACCTTTGATACCCCGGGGAAAAACCAGTATATCTAAATGTATACGCTATAATTTATTACTTTCGTTCCTCCGTCGTTCGCCGCGTGTGTGCTCTACGTGGCGCTCGTGTCGTCTGCTCATCTATTTGTGGTTCGTGTGAGTCACGCCAGTGTTCGAATTATAAAGAAAGCGATAATATGTTATCCCAAGAGGTAGAATTAGAGGAAACTGTAGACTCAGAAGAAGTTGTTGACGGGGTAGAGCTAGAGGGAGCTCTAGACCCAGAAGAAGTTCTTGACCAAGAATCAGATGATGACTGGTGACGATCAGATTTATGTCATAATTGCAATGTATTTTTATATACTTTTTTCATCGATTCACGGACAATTAACTTGCGAATCTCTTGTACTTTTGTTAAAAATTTTCTATTTAATATTTTAGTCTATAATGTATTATTCTTGTATCATTATATTAGGTTGTCCCGTTGATAAATAAATAAAAAAAATATATTTTTTTATAATAAATGAAACATGGAGAACGTTTATAACTCGTTATTCCAAAAACCTCAATCAGTCTGCAAAAAAATTTGCGAAAATTTGTGGAGAATCTGCAAGAAATTGTTGCTGAGTATTATGGGTAAATATTCTTCACTCTTTAGGCATTTTCAGTTTTCCTTACCAAAAGCCTAATGAACTTCAGTTTTTTGCCACATGTGCTAAGCTGAATGTTGCTAGATTCAGGTCCACTGGTGAGGTCCATCTCGCTAGAATCAATCTTATAGCCTGTTTTTCTAATAAGAATATCTTGAGACCTCATCTGAGAGGAAAACAAGACCCTCGGAAAGATGAATATCCATCAAAAGTGTCTGGTTACAGGGTTTCTCATTTATGGCACCGAGGATTTTCCCAATCTGTAAAATGTTGTGGCGCCATCTACTATTGTTTCTACAATTCAAAACATTGAAAATAATGGATTTCCAACACCCCCCAGCTCAAATTTTGTACAAAACTTGCATATTTCACAAGTCTCGAAATTTCCGGTATTTCAACCCGATTTTTTCGCAGAAAATATTTATGTTGCGAAAAAAATCATGGAGACCATTTTTGTAGAAAATGACCTGAACTTAAATTTTTATCAGAACTGAAAATCTCTATCCGCCATATTTTAGGAGATATTGACTGAAAACCTATTTTTCTGGTCTTTTGTGGCCATTTTCTCCGCCCTCGCACGCTTTGTCATGCAGAACTTTGTCTCATGTTTAATGAGGTACCAAATGCAGCTTCCAACCGGAAGATGAAAATAGGGCGTAATTTATGTTAACTTTGCCTTTTTTTCCTCCTTCATTTACTGGACTATACATTTCATTTGTAGAAATGGAGACTTATCAAAACGACTTGGGCCGCTTGGGCGGACATCGATAGTGAAAATTATAATTTTATTCGGATGGTTTAATAGCACAATTTTTGATGCGTCTCAAATTTTACTGATAGATTATAGGTATATATTTGGCAAGAAAATGAAGCGCTTCAATTCTGGTTAAGTTTCAAGTGAATACTTGGAAAAAATAATAAAATAGAATATTCTAAAATACTTTTATTTTATGAATTTAATAGTTTATCACTTCATATGGATATTCTTTCACAATATAATTCTCTAAATAATTATAAAGTCACATTTTTCAATATTTTCCAACTCAATTGCTCATAATGGCGGCGATAGCGGTACACGAATTGCTCATTCAAACATGGAGATTTATAATACAACAATTTTATCCCAAAGAAATGCCTTGAACAATATTTTATTGTAAAATGGAACGGTATACGATAAATGTTTTATAACGAAGAATATTTAGGCACTATGAAACTGAAATGTTTTATAATGCAACACAATTGAATGCTATACAATATTTATTATAAAACATTATACAGCTCCAATAAGACAAGCTTAAGTAACTATTTTATAATGTTGTGGCTGTTAGTTATATAGTATATTATAGATTAATAGATATGAAAGTCTTATAAAATGATATTTTTGATATTGTATAAACTTGCTTATAAGGTATTATATCATTTTAAAAGAAATGATCGTATAATCAACTATATCACATATTGTAAAAGTCATTATAGAATTATTTAATACAACAGTTTCCTTTAAAAAACAAAATTATCGCAACAAAAGGCTTAATAAAATCAATCAGTCCTTAAAACAACGGTATTCGACTGTTATACAACAATAATTCAGTTCTCTTAGAATTCCACCATGCTGTCTTGATCGAGAAGGAGCACATTTGAAATATATTATGAAGTGTCAATAATACGTATTTATTAAAACAATAAAATGATTACAAGTACAGGCTATACTGTACCTATTTTTTCTTGAAAATCTGTGCATTGTTAATGAACATTGAAGACTATGAATTGAGTTAAAATAATGCTTTGGGCTTCATCATACATCTATAAAACCATTCCACTATTTTGCAATATTTGTGTTTACAAATTTAAATGTTCTGGTATTGTCTTAGAGTTGTAACAGCACAGATATATTGTAGAGCAAATCGGACTGTAGGGAGCCCGGGAGAAGTCCTTGTTTAAGTATAAATGTTCAGTGTGAAACTGTAATTCACTTTTACATGCTGCGTTCTTTCACTAAGGAAGTTTTCAAGATTAATGGCAAGTATTTAGGACACATTATTTAATATAGTTTGTAGGACATACTTCTGTTATAAATAGAGGTTTGTATATTTTATGGTTTGATGATATTCATTTTCTGATATACTGTACTTCTTCTACTTACAAAATATGATGCTTCAATACTAAATTACTCAAATGCCGTTCATTGTAGTACATTCTTGATTTTTCTAACTTCTATTCTAAAGACTTCCATCCCATAAATTGCAGAAAACCGAAAGATGTTACACATAAAAGAGTCATTTAAAACATCCCTATAACTAATAGTTGAAGTAACAAAGCAAAAATAATGTGTTTATTCTGTTTACAATTCCAGATCTGAATCTGTTTACTCAAAATTGGCCCATGTGTGTTGTCTTTCAACCAACCTATCAAAGACAATGCCAACTAAACATCTGATAAATCAAAAGGAACGGAAAAATAAATAAAATCGACCTACTTGTTTCTGACTTCCCTTTCCTATTTCGATTACGTATTCTGTTTATGAGTTGAAAGGATTGTTCTGGGTTTTGATTGTTTTTGCATGTTTCATTGAATCTTTTACGGAATATATACTCATAAATATTTACACTAACAGTACGATGTGTTTCACGTCCTAAAAATAAATATAAGCTAGAAATACAGAAAAACATTAAAAACAATTATTGTTATTATTTGAAGCTTTACTTTGTGTGAATTGCACTTCAATAAAGTTAAATTTATCCCTGTGTTGATAGCGCTTCCTATGAATACAAAGTTGATAGCGCCAGGTCAGATCAGTAAAAATGAATTTTGTCCACGACCACCTAATAATAAGTCAATATTTTACCTCCTAACTTAAGGTATATGGTACCCATATATCAACTGTCGTGAATTATGGTTCATAATACACTGTAGTGTATTATGGTTCATAATTCCCGACTAGAGATGGGGGTACAATATGAAATAAACTATTAAATCTGTGTTTTTTGTTCAGGAAATTTGTTTCTGACATATATCGTATCTATAAAATATTGTAATTTTTAGTTATGATACTTTTCATAACGATATTTTCTAATATTGAATATTTCAAAACAATATATTTATAACGGTACGTTGTATTGATACTTTCTACAGTATCGCCCATCTCTATATATGTCAAATTATTTGAAGTAGCTACCACAACATTTTGAGGTTAATAATATGCCAAATCGGTACTGACTTTTATTTATTAATAAATAAATTAAGTGTCGTGGACAAAATATAGTATTCTACTCGCAATTTATGGCCATAATTCACTTGGGTGAATTATGGCTATCATAAATTGCTCGTTTAATAATATACTATTTTCCACTGCTAGCTGTGAAGTTGACAATTGATGCTTTTTCAAGCTAACTGAGGAGTTGAATATTTCTAATAAGTGGTTAATAACTGTTTCTATTATCGACCCAGGTCAATGAACACTTTTAGCATATTCGTTGTAAAATCGTTTGATACAAAGTGTATATAACTGTTTAAGGTGCTGGGTTGTTTGATTGATTAAAAATTAGGAGGTCTTCTTGAATGAAGCGATTATGGACAATCCAACATTCTTTATTGTAGGTATAAACACCACAAAATCTTAGTACATTGATCTCTTTAATTGAAAAATTCGAAAAAAAAAATTAAACAGTTTTTGTCTTGACAATGCCTGAATTATAATTGTTTTACTGTCACTGTCACTTATATATTTTACATAATTATACAATATGATATCAAGTAGTTAGGGAATTTCTCGTGTGATGATAAAATGTTAAAAGAAAATAGTTAAAACTTGCAAAAATTTTTGTGACAACATTTAAGTGGTGTGGTTGCAACGGTGGTTGATACATGATTCTCATCGTGAATTTAGTAAGGTACCTACTACGTAAATAGTAATATTTTACTTTTTCTGTTCAAATGGCTGTGGAATTTGAACAGTCAATAATGGACAAATTTGAATATCTTGAGAATTCAGGTATAGTATATAGTTTAACAAAAGCTTGTACAACAAATTTTTGTATACCCGGGAGATTGTCTTCAACATATTCGCTGCTTGAAATTACCTATCAAGATATATACCAAAAATGACAATGAATAGCAGTAAAAAACAGATAAACAGGTGAAATAATATCAAAAAATCGCTGATTTCAACCCGACGTAACTATTTGACATGAAAAAACGACCATATTATAGTTTGTTTGAAAGAGTATATAGAGTATTGGAATGCAATAATCCTTTAATAACCAGAACAACGAAAACTGCGTATAATTCAACAATAATTATTTAATAGTAATTGAAACCTCCTCTTATTTCTATTGGGACGCTACTGAAAACATTGTTCTTAAAGTAAAACTATGAACTACGGCAGTTTCATGTAGATAAAATTACGTCCATATTGCCGCAGAGTCGGAGGAGTGTCTGCCAATGTAATCAAACATTTACTTTACTAATCGATTGCCAACACTACCACTCACACTCACTCACACTCAAAGATGTTGCCCACTGTTACGCCAATGGATGATATCGCATACGTTCCGGCTTACTACCACTTCTCTACAATGCCTCGTATAGAGAGCACTCATTATTGTTCAATTTTCAGATACTTGTGACTTATTTTGTTTGGAAGCGCCCCAAGAAAATCCGCATTTTCAAACGATTTTGATTTAATTTTTTTTGTTAGATTCAGTATCAAAATAGTATATTATGCAATGAGCACAAAATGATGCCCGTTTTGCACGAGTATGAAATTTGCAGCACGAGCTAAAGGCAAGTGCTGCAACTCATGCGAGTGCAAAATGGCCATTTTGTTGCGAATTGCGTACTATACTTTTTCTATGACAACATATCGTTCACGTTTAATACATGCATACATTGCAAAAACTTTGAAAGAAATAAACTGATAATTTTTTACTGGATATAGTAACCAATCAAATTTCTTAATTTCAAGTCATGTGTCAAATTTCATCCAATCACCGCTGTATTACAGCGATAATACCCTACATGTGGTGTTTTCAGTTTGGTGTTTACTTTTTATTAAACATTAATTAAACGTCAAACTGACAACTGGACTAAAAATGTCGCGAAGATTAGGTATTGCATCTAACGATTCAATTAATTTACCAATTGTACTTTTCACAACTGTAGTTTCAAATAAAAATGAATACTATTTGATTAAAATTGATAAAGTTTGAATTGAAAATTATCCAACATCAGATTGGCAATCAATTTTTTGAAAGCTATGAAGTAAAAAATTATCTTATCGAATACTCCTCGGGTCTTGATAAATACTCAAAATTTTGTCGTAGAGAATCCTTCAAGCGTGTTGCTCAAAGATAATAGTATATAGATAATAATATCAAGCAACACGCTTTCAGCATTCTCTAAGACAAAATTATCTCGGTATTATCAAGACCCTAGGGGTATTACTACTGAAAATATTTCATTAGTCCGAATTCGCCACTAATGGGCTTTCTATCAGAATTAAAATATAAATTGAAGAAATATGTAAATATTTCCTCTATTGCTATTTCTAATAGGTACACAGAAATAGAAGCCTATAAAAATGTATTTATAAAGAACAACAATGAAATTACTCGTTACCCACTAAATATTTGACAGAAACGATCTTCTGACATCTCATTAATTTGTCGCTGGACGTCAAAATTTGACAAGCCGTAGTCTTCGTGATTTTAAAGTGAACCTAAACCTAACACGAAATATTCCATTTCGCATTTTGTTGCTTAGCAACTTGCCTAGCAGCCGATGCAAAAATGAAATCCTGTACGAAATGTGCTCGTTTATAATTAAAGTTAAGGTTATGAAAGGAACATTTATCGAGGTTGTCGTAGAAAAACAGTATATTGGCACAAATTTTCATAGCTTAATTACTATTTTCAAGGCATTCTATGTTAATTTTTCTTTGCCAAAAAAGACGAAAGTAAATTAGGCATGTTTTCTCTCAAATATGACTCAACCTCTGGATTCAGCATCACCACGAATGTAAACTACCAGAATTTTATGAAAAAATAATTTTTATTAGGACAAAGTTATTACATGAATTTGGAGAGAGTTGTGATTTTTCACAAAATTTAAAAATTTTAAAAATGGCAACATGGTAAACAAAACTGGGACTCAAACATATTGCACAGTAAAAATTCAAAGTCGCTCTGGATTTATAGCTTCTGAAAGTAATGTAAAATTATGCGGATTTTACAGGGGTGCATCCAAACAAAATGGATCACACTGTATATTTATTATGTACAGTTTCTGTACAATTACTGTTTATTTTATTTAAAGCATTTTCAAATATAACCATAGCTCACCTATTTATTAGCATCACAAAGTAATGACCTTCCACAACAAAGATTGCTGATCTAGTGCAAACCATACTTTGCCTTGTCACTTCCTAGTGGAAATCATATTAAAACGGTCAGCGGCGTAGGTGACCGTTAACATTATTATGATTTGTTTTTGCTTGTATTGTTCACAGAAATGAGAATTCAATATATCATACCGGATCGCCCTTTATTATTAAAATATTCTTTTTACTCCTGTTTTATAATATACTTATTAAAATACTATTAAAATACAAATTTTCATTATGATACAGATTTTTAAGTCAATAGGAATGCGACATTCGCATAATATTTAATATAGCCATGGGTACCAGGTTGATATTTCTGAAATTAATTATATTGGGTCTGTTCCCTGCAATAAAAGTGTAGCACTGAGCTATACAATTTTATTCATTTTAATTATGTTTTAATGCTTCTTGCAGTATACAAATGCAATATACATAGATAGTTCCAAATTTAGCAATTTTACACGCATTTTTCCACAGATAGACAAGACTTTTTCAAAATTATATAGCTCAGTGCTACACTTTTATTGCAGGCGAACATACCTATTAAGTGACACTTAATTTGACAGCTGTCAAATAATTTTGAAGTTCCTTTCATTGATCTTGTTTTTTATAATAAATGATAATTATTAATTAAATAATTCTTATTAATCGGAGTAGAAAAAATATTGCACGCAACTTTCATGTAATGGCCATTAATACACTCGCATGTTATATACGAAACTCGCCTGCGGCTCGTTTCGTATCCTACAATATGCTCGTGTCTTAATGGCTATCATTATATGATCGTTGCATAATAGTATATTATTAAACGAGCAATTTATGATAGCCATAACTCACGATGGGTGACGTTTGTGTCACGAGCCGCAGGCGAGGGGCGCAAGTCACCCAAGTGAATTATGGCCATAAATTGCGAGTAGAATACTATACTTTGTCCACGACACTTAATTTATTTATTAATAAATAAAAGTCAGTAGCGATTTGGCATATTACTGACCTCAAAATGTTGTGGCAGCTACTTCAAATAATTTGACATATATAGAGATGGGCGATACTGTAGAAAGTATCAATACAACGTACCGTTATAAATATATTGTTTTGAAATACTTAATATTAGAAAATATCGTAATGAAAAGTATCAATACTAAAAATTACAATATTTTATAGATACGATATATGTCAGAAACAAATTTCCTGAACAAAAAACACAGATTTAATAGTTTATTTCATATTGTACCCCCATCTCTAGT
>CAJUYI010004754.1:718-17521 GCA_910591695.1 Galerucella pusilla
GTCCCATTATAAAATTTTATCGCACGCACATGATAAAAAAATTTAGGAGACGAGCATGATAAAAGAAAAACTTCACAGTCAAATTAACCCTGTATAAAAATTGTATAGTAGGCCCATGATGGTTAGAAATGTTTACAAATAAATTTGTCCCATTATAAAATTTTATTGCACGCATATGATAAAAAATTTAGGTGACGACCAAAATAAAAAAAAATTGTACAGTCAAATTAACCCCGTATAAAATTTTATCGCACACACATGATAAAAAAATTTAGGAGACGACCATGATAAAAGAAAAATTGTACAGTCAAATTAACCCCGTATAAAAATTGTATAGTAGGCCTATGATGGTTAGAAATTTTTACAAATGAATTAGTCCTATTATAAAATTTTATCGCACGCACATGATAAAAAATTTAGGGGACGACCAAGATAAAAAAAAATTGTACAGTCAAATTAACCCCGTATAGAAAATTGTATAGTAGGCCCATGATGGTTAGAAATGTTTTCAAATAAATTAGTCACATTATAAAATTTTATCGCACGCAAATGACAAAAAATTTAGGGGATGACCATGATAAAAGAAAAATTTTAGTCAAATTCACCCCCTATAAAAATTGTATAGTAAGCACATGACGGTTAGAAATTTTTGCAAATAAATTAGTCCCATTATAAAATTTTACCGCACGCACATGATAAAAACGAAACGTTTAGCCGGTGGTGTGATAAAAAATTTTTCCCTTCAATGAACGTAATTAAAAACACTCACTGATCATGGTGGTTCCTCCAGCAACAGCTGCCTTGGTCCCGCTGTAAAAAGAATCAGCAGTCTTCGTACCCATAAATTCGAAATCGAAATGAGTATGAGGATCGATTCCTCCAGGTAAAATATACCTATAAAACAACACCAATACAATCTACACTGTATAATATGTACAGTAAAAAATTATATACCTTCCCCTAGCATCTATAACTCTAGTTCCACCTGGTATAATAAGATTAGAACCAATTTGTTTGATGATTCCGTCTTCTATGTAGATATCTTCATCTATAACAGCGTCCTCGTTGACAATGCTACCGTTTTTAATGAGCAATCGATTTTGAGAACTCTGGAAAAAAAAACGGTTCACTTTATTCTAAACCACCCGGTATATTTAAAATTTGTACAAAATATGCATACGTGTATGTATTTGTTTATTATATACTTTTCAAATTGCATATTTATATCAATAACAGTTTATATTATCTTTAAAAAAATTTCTTTTAGTTTATCGTTATATTATAGGTGTATTATACATCACACATAATCTGACCCGCATAATACTTAATAAACATTACAAAACATGTGTACTTTTTAATATTTCAACAAGCCAGGGTCACGTTGTATTTACAAAGATTAAAAACGATAAATTAGGTTCTCCAATGATTTTCTTTACAATGAATAAGTTTTCAGTTACATTCATCCTATATACTTGAATTTAGAATAACAAAAACAAAGTTTGAAGACACTTTATTTATTCTAAAAGAATTGAATTTGAATAAATTTATAAAAAGACCAGAAATGCAATGTAAATTAAAGCATGTGTGGCATATTTGATGTAATTAGATCTAATAAAAAGGTCACATATTTTGACATAATAATTTTTTCACACAGTAATACATCTGATGAGATCCACATTTGAAAACCATTTAAAGAAAAGCTACAACTGTAGCTACTGCCACATACAGTTTCTAAAATTATATCAAGTTTATTTTTACTATCACTGATTTCCAAAAAAAAAATCATTTTCAACTAATTGTTTATAAAATATAGTGTGAAAGGATTGAATCATTAGCAAATGTAGAAAAATATATTTTTAACGGCATTAGACAGCACGTACAAATCTACTTAAGTATTCAATGATATCTAGTAGAAGATGAAAGCAAATATTTCATGACCATAATATAGATATAACTACTTCCTTTATTAATATAAAGTATGCAAATATATTTACAATTTATGCAGGTAGTCAGTAGCTAGGAAACAATGAGTGTAAGGTTCACTACACAATTTGTTTCAACAGCTTTTTATATTATTTAAGTTCCTTTCGATAAAGGAAATTAAATAGCAAAGAGAGGGGCTGAAACACCCTATTTGGGGTCCAGAGTCCTGTTAGAGCTGTTTCGGTATAAGCTTCAATGTAAATGGAGAAAATCAGACCATTGGAAATATCTGGTACGGCTAAAACAATCAAAACTAGAGCTAGAAGGGAACAAATTAATGTCCAAGGGTACATTCATGTTGAAGCTTCGATAAATGATGGTTTCTATTGCTGCACTTATTGTTTATCAAACACATTCTGAGCCAGAGTAAGACTGCAGGGCACAAAAAACTCAAACTCAACTGCTCGATAGAAGGGGACTCATGCCTGTGTATATACTAAAATTCCTACTTGTCTTCAAGGCTTTCCTTGGGAACTAAATAAAAGAAGTTACATGTTTTGCAATTATTTTATTCCAATCAACAGTGCTAGTAGTGCCTAAAAAGATGTTTAATTTTGCAAAAGTTACTTCTCTCTAGAGATGTATTGAAACAGGAAATTCTAATAATCCTAAATAAATTTATCACCATGCCAACTAATTAGATGTTTAATTAAGTTGGCCCCACTTTAAAAGAGCATACCAGAAAATTATAACAGTTATCTTTGTGATTTAAAAAAAACTCCCACAAAGTTTTGCTATTTTTAGAAAAATATAGTTTAAATATAAAATATACACTATGTACTATAATTCTATAAGAAAATAATTTTAAAGAAGCAATTTTTGAATACCTCTAAGGTAACCACAGACAATAAAGTTAATTGTTATATATATAGAACAAAATTATGCGGGTTATATTTTTAAACATCCCCCAGTAAAGTTCAACACCCCCATATCGTAATTCCGATTAAATAAAACAAGAAAATTATGCATTTGGGCCGGGTCCAAGAACGTATTGATTAACGGCATAAAATGCTGTATAATAAATAAATGAACTTGATGTTAAATTAACAATCAAATAGGAGTGGTATTGTTAAATATTTACTTACTTGTAGATGGATTGGTACTTTTTTCACTGGAGTGGACATTTCTCTTTCGGCTTTTTAAAAATTTGTAGAATACAGGTACTAAAATAGATCACTAAAAAAACGGGAAGCACTGCAACTTTACTATAGTTATAAATACTATATAGAATAACTGTGGTTCAAGAAAAATTAATATAAAATTCGGAGCTACTAGCTACTATAAATTTATAAGAAAAAAATTAAAAGATTAATTCCTGATTAATGGTGGCTACTACTATGAATTCAGCTATTTATAACTAAGTGCACTTTTCTCATTTAAACAATATAATTTGATTAATTGAATAAATTATCTCCAAATAATTTCGCTAAAGGTACACACTCCCTACCTAGCCAAAAGCCGATTCTCAAATTAAAATCACCTTGTTCACTTCCTTCTTCCTCCAACAATCACATCACATCTAGCCAGAGCCAGACTAACTCCTGTCATCGGTTGTCAACTTTCCTTAGCTGCTGAGCCTAAAAGAAGTAGAGCCGATAAATTAAAAAGAAGAAACACTTCTTCTCAAAAATTTCGTTGTGAAATGTAGCTATGACATATCTATCCACTTCTTTGTCAATACTTGAGCTAAGCATGTCTGTGGCATAACCTATCCAATAATAAGAAGATTTTTAACCTCACTTTTTTTTGACAAATACCAAATAATATTCAATAATGCCTTATAAATATATAGGTAGAACTACAAATTTCAAAGGAAAATCATTATGGGAAATAGTAGGAAATTTGAAAAACTTTGGAATAGGTCGTATAATTGTTCGAAGCAACAACGAAAAATACCCAGAGAAATCGTACATGAAGATATTAAAAGTAGAAACTTTACCAAATCCTGAAAACCCTTCCATGGATGTAGGTAATATAGTTAAACAGTCTAATATATATCAATTCGTTCTTTTTTTAGAATATGAGGAAAGTTAAAGTTTGGGTAGAAAATACATTTAGAGGTAAAACTTCCCCAGAACCACTTCTTATTGAAGGCATAAGTTACAAAACAGATTACAGATTAATACCTAAAACTGAAGAACAAGAATATTGCAAATCAAGCGTTTATGAATATAAAAAAATCTTACCAAAAAAAATGAACTTTCCACCATTATTAAAAGAATTATTGATAAGAAATGCAAAATCCAAAGGCGAAGAAATCACAGATATAAAATTGGATATTTTCTACAACCAGACCAGCTTAATGCAAAACTATAAAGTAGCAGAAGGTAATGAAAAACCCACGGTTGAAATAGTGGAACATTTAGGTACTCCTGTTACACCAAGATTATACGAAGGTTTAACATTGAAGTAAATTGTTAATTTATGTACATAGTGATGATTTATTTAATAAAATATTATAAAAAAATTCTTTTGTATCTTCGAAATGTACATTTTCCTAATCTATGGTGAAAAGAAAATAGTAAAGAAATTCTCGCAGTAGAATTAATAGTGAGTTGAATATAAAGTCTTCTTGGCGAATTTACTATTCAGTTATTGTAGTAATTTTCAAATTTGCAGGGCGTTATAACCGTATTTATCTTCAACACGCTTTACTAAAATAACAATTAAATCAAATCATTAAATATTTTTATTTACATGGATCAGATTTTTATTTTTTCTTGAAAAAATTCATTAACGTAGGTTGATTCTGTAGATTATTTTTCTTTCCTTTTTTCCACTTAGCACCTTTTGTAGGACTTACGTCATTTTCTGAAGAGGTGCTAGTTTTCTTTTCTAATTTTGGTTTTTCCGCAGTTGCTTTTATTGTGGCAACCTCTTCATCATCTTCTGGAGCTGATTCAAATACGTATTCCGTTTTTGTTACTGAAAAATTGGAGATTAGAAACTTACTAACTAAATAAAAACCACAATACCTAAGAAGCCCTCATCATCCATATAAGTTTTGTCGACTGCTTTTCTAATTTTGTTTTTGGGTGCCAAAGGTTTTTTAGTAGCTACTGGTGAGGGAGCTCGCACTATTTCGTCATCAGATTTTTCAATTATATCCTCATCATCATTCTCGAACATATCTAAAAGTGGAGAAAACAGTATAAAGTATTTAGAAAATTTGTTATAATTACCATCACTTTCAGAATCATTTCGTTCTATTATCCTTTTCCTCCTTTTAATACTTTTTTCTTCACTTTTATCCCGTTGTCTTTTATTTTTACTTTTCTTCTCTTTTCCTTCAGATTTCTTTGTTCCCTTTTTCTTTTCTTCTTCAACACTTTTTCCATCATCAACTATTAGTATTTCTTCTTTAATTTCTTTCTCTCCTTTTTTAATTTTACTCTCCACTTCATCAAGTTCGTGGAAATCAACTTCCATTAACTCTTCCAATCCATTAGGTAGACTTTCACAGTCTGTAGAAGTTTCAGTTTTAGCACTGCACTCACTTTTTATACTTGAATTACTAGTTGAGGAACTCTTAGAAAAAAAGGCAGATAGTCCACCCTTTGGTTTATTTTTCGTAGAATCAATTGAAGGTTTCTTGTCTATTTTTGATTGTGGAGTAGCTTTTTCAACCATATTTGCAACACCACTTCCTTTGGACTGAAATAACTTTAAATTTTAAAATAATAATCATCAAATGTTAAGTATTTACCTTGTCTTCATTTTTAACAACAGATTCTGAAGATTTTTCTGTTTTGATTGAAGGTTGAGTTTTGGGCAGAAAAAATGAAGATTTCCCTTTGACTGTAGCTGGTGGAGGTATTGATAGTTTTTTTACTTTGAGAACTCGCTTTATACAGTTTTTACTTACAATAGAACCCAATCTAGGGAAATTAAGTATTATCAATATATGAATGAATAGTATTCATTTAAAAAACTTACAAAGGTGGTTTGTTGGCTTCAGTAACATCATCTACTAATGACAATACATTAAAATCAATTTGTTTGCACTTCTGTACACTAAATAACACTTCACTTTCAACTTTATCAAATTGTATTCTTTTCTCGGATAAATCAGCTTCTTTAACTATTACAACAGCTTTTCCACTATCTTTAATCACTCCTGTTAAAACATATGTGAGAAACAGATCATCGGATTTCGCTTTTCTTTGTTTCTCCACGTATTTTGACAATATATATTGTGATTCAGATATTGGAATATTTAAAAGTCTGGATAGAGAAGGAATAGTTATCTAGAAAATATGTTATTACCAGGTGATAAAATTGAGATCAATATTGAACTTACAATTTTGTTATCGTCTTTAATGTATTCATTTAGACTTTGAAAATGCTTTTCCACTGTAGCACTATCCATTTTTTTGCATGGAATCAACAACAAAAATAAAAACAAAAAATACCGCCAAATCCCAAAAATTTTCTGTCAGTTTCTTCTACTTTTTTATAGTAAATCGTTTTTCCAAAGCTGTTATCTGTCAAATTTCTTCTACTTTTTTATAGTAATAACCACAGATAAAAAACTTCACATTTCCACTTTTTTCCAATATTTTGTACGTGAATTGGAAAAATACACTCAAATACTAATTTTTTATTTTTTAACAACAAATTAATTAGTTTCTGTAAGTTTTTTTGAACGAAATTTAATAATTAACTTTTAAGTATTAGTTATGTTACCTACCATACAGCTGTGTTAAGGGTGTTGCATATGTATAAGAAAATTCAGGTACTGTCAAAAATTAATATTATAAATGCAAGTTTTTGCGAAAAATTGTTTTAATACTTGATTAAAAGAAGTTAGATCATTTAAAAAATGGAATATATAGAATAAATATTATTTAAATTTCAACTGTAAAATCCAACACAATAAGGAGATATTTTTAGGAGAATAACGATATAGATTTTATGCCCTTTGGTACTATATTATTGAAACAAATCCGATTATATTGAGCATGCAATCTGATAATCGTTAACTAGATACAGCCGCAGGTTGATATGTCGTCTAATTAGGGCTTTATTAAGGAACGTTTGATATAATGGAATGTTAAATCAATATTACCATATAAAATTTAATGCTTGGTAACATCATTAAAGCAGGGATTCACTAAACTGGGCTAAGCCGGCGGCATATTTTTACTTAAAAGACCTCGTATATAACCATATACCATCGTTAGAAATTTAAAAATCTCTTCCTTGGTATTGTCGTTTCTTTCAAACTGATTAATTTACATTCAAACTCATTATTAATTCTCGTACGTGATGTTATGCCCCCGACCAGACAGTTTTATGTCAATGGCATAATCTCCTATCGGATCCTACGTATAGCCATCAACCTTACAAAGCAAATATAAGTCTTAGTGGGACTAACTGACCACAAATAGAACACAAATAAATCTGATCGGTTACCTGGTCTTTCATGCGGTGTCCGGTTACTATTTCTTATAGACTTCTTGGAGTTATTTCACACGGTAGGTCTCGTTTAAATGACTGCATTTTTTTCTATACTGTTAGTGGCTTTGTGGAGAGGTTATATACAATGCGATCCGTGTAACTGAAAACAAAGAAAAAGCGTTTTTAAATAATGTTGGTGGATCAGTATCTAGATTCAAATAATACACAAAACAAGAAGTGAAAGCCCGGCGAGAAGACTTATTTGATGATGAAGGGGCAAAAATAAATAACCTTGAATGTGACAGCTGAAGTTGTGTTTTATCAAATATACAGGTTGTCCCACGATCGACGAGTTAAAACTATCTGTATATGGCAAAATACTTTTAGTAACATCATGAAAATTTCTACGTTTGGGTTTTCGGATACCACCTTTTTAACTAAAATGTTTTGAAAGATGACAGACTTCCGGTTCTACCGGAAATCGACTGTAACTTTGTTATTTTGAATAGAACACCCAGTATATTAATACATTTTTGAAATCTACGTGAAATTTTAGTATAGTTTTGTCTGAAAACTTTTTTCAAAAAATGCATACTTTTTGAGTTATTGATTTTTTATAAAAAATTTGACCGTTGCAGACCCTTGTAAATTATTTTTTACGAGGATACCCTCAAAGATATGAAAATGGTTTCTGTTCGGTTTCTTTAAGCAAGGTCAGACGTATTTGAATCTATATTGAAAATTTTTTCATTTTATACAGGGTGTGTATAAAAAGTGTTCAAAGTTTAACTTCATAAATATCGAATTTCTTTATTTTCTTAAATAGAACCACCCGGTTTTTTCCATTTTAGTGTATTCAGGGGTAAGAAATAAGGCAAATTCATGTATACTTTCCTATATCTAAACCTTACCGTTATCCAGATATTGAATGTTTTCTCTAAATTTTGAGAGATGCAGGTGTGGTCTAAATTTTATTTTGACCCGTTGATACAAGCACTAAGAAATAAAAAAGATTATGTAAATTTGCTTTTAATACATGGTAAATATGGCAAAGTTGTTGCAAGAACATATTTTTTACCACTGAATGCATTAAAATGGAAAAAACCGGGTGGTTCTATTGAAAAAAATGAAGAAATGTGATATTTATGTAGTTAAACTTTGAACACTTTCTATACACACCCTGTATAAAATGAAAAAAATTTCAACATAGGTTCAAATAGGTCTGACCTTGCTAAAAGCAACCGAACAGAAACAATTTTACATATCTTTAATGGTATCCTCTTAAAAAAATAATTTGTAAGGGTCTGCAACCGTCAAATTTTTTACAAAAAAATTAATAACTCAAAAAATATGCATTTTTCGAAAAAAAGTTTGCAGACAACAGTACACTGAAATTTCCCGTAGATTTTAAAAATGTATTAATATACAGGGTGGTCCATTTAAAATAACAAAGTTACAGTCGACTTCCGGTAGAACCGGAAGTCTGCCACTTTACTGTAAGTATTTTGCCATATACAGATAGTTTTAACTCGTCGTGGGACACCCTGTATACTAGTATACTTTTCTCGGTATAACTATCCTACTTTAACGGATAATAATAAATTACAATTTTATTATTTTGTAGTATCAAGAACACCTACATAGATATTCTATATTTTACTGAAAACAAAAATAAACAACAACTAGTGTGATGGATCGTACCGATGGATATGTACCGTACATTCATTGTACATTTATTGCCCCATAAGGATAATATAACGATGTATTATGTTATGAATTATACAAGGTTTGATCAATTAAAAAAATGATAAATTTTAGATCAAAATTTAATGACAGTTAAGGTCTACTCTTCAAAACATAAGATTTTTGCATGTTTTTCATCATTGCTTACTTAAAATAATAAATACACCCCCTTGAAATTTAAAATGACTTTTTAGCTGAATACTCAACATATCGGAGGCCAATAATTCTAGGAACTCTTGGCAAGTAACCATTTAATTTCTGTTATTCTGTCACTAGCTATGTCAAATGTCAGTTATATTTATTTTTGTTGATATTCGTTTAATTGTGTATGTCCATTTTCGATTAGATTTTTGTAGCATTTCTAGTTAGTTGTATCTCTATTCTTCTAATTACTTTTTCCACTGACATCTGACATAACTAGTGACAGATAACAGAAATGAAATGGTGGCATGCCAAGAGTTCCTAGAATTATTGGCCACCGATATGTTGAGTATTCAGCTAAAAAGTCATTTTAAATTCCAAGATATTCGCTTCGGGGGTCTATTCATAATTCTAATAAAGCAATATACAGTAGAAAAAATTGACCTTTACCCTGACGTCATACCTACTAACCTCGCGAAATCAATCAATGAGTCAAAAATGGCTATTGTTACTTTGTCGTGTGCGTAAATTAGTTGACTGCTTGTTTGTCTTATTCAGCCACCGTCTAAGAAGTGAGGTTAGGTTCAAAATATTCATTAAATGCGAAACAGAAAATTCTGTACTTATCATGAAATAAAAATAATAAATTAGAGGTCTTGAAAAAAAACCGATTTTATAGAATTTACCTGAATGCAAATGATGAAATGCTTTGAACAAAACTCGATGTAACAAAATAATGACAGTTGTCATAAGAGGTCAAAATAAATTCCTATGAATACAACCGATTAATCTTTTTTGGTGCTATCTCTTTTCAACATTTGGAGGTAATAATTAGAGTTACACAAGAACGTATGTCATTGCTTGAAAGACAAGTGTACGTATATTGTATGATGTGTTTTCACTGTCAGTAGAAAAGGATGAGGTATATAAAGTTTGTGTTTACTACTGTTCATTGTTAGTGACGTCAGGGTAAAGGTCAATTTTTTCTACTGTAGATGTTTTTGTTTTGAATGATAGACCTTAACTGTCATTCTTGTCAGAAAAAAACACTTTTTGTTGGCTACACTGACCTTAGACTGAACTCCTCTATTGAATTTTAATGATGGTTGGTGTTGGCGATAGGATGCGGACTCAACAAAAATTAATCGTTCTAAAACCTCCTACCTAAGTTCGACATTCAATACCCTACTTTTTATGTTTTGTCATGAAGATCATTTTGAATAAATTTACAGTTTTTAATTGATCGTACCTGGTATTAAAATTATCATATAATTTTAATGGTATAAGAATATTGGATGATCAGATATGAATGGATGTGTCTATGAGAATGATTGTATAGATTGAAACAATAATTAAAATTACCATGTATGTGGTAAAAATGATTTTATAAGTGTGCCAGTATGTAGATGAAGGAAGTTGATTTCAATAATAACTATGTAGAGTTATTATTTTATATGATGCGAAAGACAGAGATGAATTTATTTAGAACTATCAATGATCATGCTGACACTGCTAGCTGTAAAGTTAACAATTATTGCTTGTTATAGCCAACTGAGAAGTTGAGTTTTTCTATTAGTGGTTAATAATTTACTATAACCAAGGTCAATAATGGACAAATACAAATATTTTGAGAATTGTATATCATGGTGTTGAAGACAATGGGTTCATTTACATATTTTTTTTATTTTACCGAAATCATTTTGAGGCTCTGTGCACAAAAATAGACGTCAGCGAGACTCCTAAGTTGCCTAAAAAAATTATAAACATCAAACAGCGCACCACTCCGAATTTCAGGCGTGACGTCATCGCATATGAAATCTCTCCAGAGAGCGGATACCGCGCCGATCGGTTTTCGGTTAGATGACTACTTAGCTAGTAACAATATTTTGCTTGCTTACCTATATGCGTATTATGATACGTTTTAGCAAACTCTAAACAGTGTTGTGTTTTTAGGTCCACACATTATTCACACAAAATTTTGTAGGTAATTCTAAATACGCGAGGAACTTTACAGTCAGAAGCGTAATCTTAGTGCACATTAACTTTCATATGCGGTGACGTCACAGTCATAGTCTTCGCCCCGCTCTCGGTATGCTTGTTTAATTGGTTGTATTAGGAGAACGACATATTCTATTGACATGAAATTTTCAGAATCATATTTTTATCCCTAGTACTTTGTTTTACGACAGTTAGAAATGATTTAAAAATTTTAGTAAACGATCCCGCAGAGTTAATCGCAACAGATTCCAGGTGCCATTTCCAGTTCTTGGACTAGTGTCCAGACCACAGGGTACCAAATATTGAGCCCTGCATCACAAAAAAGCTCAGTGGAAGGCTTGACTATTTGTTCTTTCATGAGTCTACATAATTTTGTGGAATTTATTATTTATTACTATAAAGATATTGTAGTATTAAATTGTTTTGATGTAGATATTAAATTTTTCATGGTTCAATTAGACTTGAACGCTTGTAGATTAATTATGTAGATCAATTCACAGTTATTAAGGACATAATTAAATCTAGGTTGAGTTGATTAAATGAGTAATCAGTGAAACTAATTAATTTTATTAAAAGCAGTGAGTGCGTTTAAGGGACAAATCAATAATAAAATTTTTATGCAAGTTTGAATAAGATGCGAGGTTTATAAATGTCTTCAACACCATGGTGTATATACAATTTTTTCCACTATTAGCCAAATTTGAGACAAAAATTTGAAATAATTCACAAACGCACCATGAGAAGCGTTTACCCAGTCGTCTGACTGACAAGTACACTGTCAGTTTTCGATATATTACGAACGTACTCGTTATGTCATCAGTCATTTTTGGTTGAGCGCGAATCTAATCTATCGAGTTTAACAAAGAGTACCTTTTATGTAGGGAATTTAATAAAGAATTGCGAACAAAAGTCTATAGCTCTCAATACAGGGTGTTTCAAAAATATGGTACAATAAAAGTTTACGAAATCTTCGTACCACGCCACTGGCTTATTAGAATTTGACATAATTACTACTGTTGATGTGTTTTGAAGTAAGAATAACCAACAAAAAATTTTAAATTTGTACTTTCATCCTCCGAAAAGATATTAAATAAAATGTGTATTTCTTCTATACTTTTAAACAGCCTGTATCTCACAAACTAAGAAGGTTAGATAAAAGTTGCATTTGGGCTATTTAAAATATTTCTTAACTATCTATCATGCCTCTAATTAACGGTACTTATTTACAGGACACGCTGTATATTAGCTGCATACCTACCTAATAAAAATTCGCATGTGTAGACTCCATTTTTTGTCCATTTTGACTCATTTCTCATATATAGGACTAGAAACGCTGTAGCAATATTAAATCTTGAAAATAAGACCTGCGGTACTACTTTGCAATCTTTGGTAGTACCCGAGGCATTATTTAAAGTTTATTGCCGGTTTCAGTTGGCGTATCGTGGCGGTAGATTTATTTCACTTGTTTCGCAGTAAGTTAACTAATCCAGTTATGCGGATAAAATGTGCTATTCAGAGTAAGGTCGAAAGGTTAGTTATTCAGACTACTTTGTTGTTGCTTTCAGGAAATAATCTTCCGTGCTCATCTGAGCGAATACAAAATTACACACTTACAAAATTAGATTCAAGGCTCCGATCAAAAATGAACTTTTTCAAATATTTATAAATTTTTAGTTGTAAGCGGAGCTTCTATAAGTAAACTGAGTGCCGATAAGAGTTTATTTTATTTTATATTATATTTTTTAAACTTTCTACATCAATATATTAAAAATAAAAAATATACCAATATAATGAGGCTTATAATTATTGAAGACTGACATTTATTTTTCAGCTTTAGAGACCTATAACTCAGCGTTTGACACTTTTTATAAATTCTAATATGTATCTGTATCTGTAGAGAGGGTGAGTGTAGGCTCACAGCATTTAGGCCACATGTGACCCATTGTACATCCTCCCGAAGAGTTGTCCTCCTAGATCATCGTCCATTCTGTCCTTCCCAGGAAGGTGGACAGGTCACTAGAAGACATCTCCTTTATATCGGTTAGGTGTAGGCCAAGACTCACCGAACACACACTCTCTTATTGACGATAACTCCGGACACTCGCATAAGACATGTCTGTCAGTTTCATCTTCCTGTTCACACATCCTGCATAGAGATGTGTCCACTAGCCCCATAGTATGGAGGTGTTTCCTTAGTTGACAGTGGCCAGACAGAAATCCTACTGTTAAACGTAGGTTTTTCCTAGTCATCGCCAAATATTTCTTCGGCGCCAGCTTCCCAGGGTCGCCCAGGGTGATCCTGGCAAGATTGCATCCTTTAATTCCATGCTATCTATTAAGGGATTGAGCATGGGTGTAACTTTTGGCTAGTTCCGCAATTGTCGAAGTCGTTAGGCCGTAGGTGTCACTGGAATTCTAATATGTAAATTTTCGTAGTTTTGTCCACAATTTTGCTTAAACATCTCACGAAAAAATAAAAATATCCTACTCTACAGATACTGACATTGACAAGTGACAAGTGACAATACAGTGACAGCTGACACGATCCTCCAATGTTGTCAGATTTTGAATTAAGAAAACACGTCAATCAGTTTCATGTTTCGACTTTCTCTTAATATTGCTCTTTGAGACGTGACGTTGTAAATTTACATACATCAGGTTGTGTGTACATTAACACGTATGATTTAAACATTACTTTACGTAGCGTTAAGTAATTTTGTTTGATAAATAATATGACTTAATTAAAATTAAGTTACATCCCGTTGTTAGTTAAGAAAGCAAGTGTATTACATTAAAGAAATGCGATTGGTATGTTGTCGGTGGATTTACTGTTCATCAAGTTAAAGAATTATTTTGAAACAGGAAACAATTTCCGCATAGTTAATATACGAGGGTTGAAAAAACAGTAGATAACCTCTAACAGCTGTATCAATAGAGTTCAGTCTAAGGTCAGTGTGGCCTACAAAAATTGATTTTTTCTGACAAGAATGACAATTAAGGTATACCATTCAAAACATAAGTTTTGTGCTTGTTTTTTATTATTGTGAACATCTATATTTCTTTATTAAAATAATGAATACACCCCCGAAGCGTATATCTTGAAATTTAAAACGACTTTTTAGCTGAATACTCAACATATCGGTGGCCAATAATTCTAGGAACTCTTGGCATGTCACCATTTCATTTCTGTTATCTGTCACTAGTTCTGTCAGATGTCAGTGGATAAAGTAATTAGAAGGTTAGAGATACAACTAACTAGAAATGCTACAAAAATCTAATCGAAAATGGACATAGACAATTAAACGAATATCAACAAAAATATATATATAACTGACATTTGACATAAGTAGTGACAAAATAACAGAAATACAATAGTGACTTGCCAAAAGTTCCTAGGATTATTGGCCACTGATAT
This sequence comes from Galerucella pusilla, assembly GCA_910591695.1. NCBI lineage: Eukaryota > Metazoa > Arthropoda > Insecta > Coleoptera > Chrysomelidae > Galerucella > Galerucella pusilla. The sequence goes on from CAJUYI010004754.1 coordinate 15,399, forward strand.
GTTGAGTATTCAGCTAAAAAGTCATTTTAAATTTCAAGATATACGATTCGGGGCTGTATTCATTATTTTAATAAAGCAATATAGATGTTTAAATGGTAGACGTTAGACTGAACTCCTCTATTAATGTCAAATGGGCCTTTTCAGTAGATGCTTGAATCTCAAAACAAATATTCCATTTGTAAGCTTACTGATAATTTTTCACTTTGTGCAGCTTTGTTTCGAACGTAAATGTCACAAAGCTGAATGAAAAGCTAAACAAATATTAGGGTAATTTGAACATGCGTTTGACCTTGGGGCATGTGACGTCATAAGGTCTGGATGGCAGTATTTGTCAGAATTGCTGGCAAATTGCTGCTACGGCTACAGCCGAGGCCAAAACATCCAACGAAGAAGCAAATGTTCCTCGTTCTGGTCAACTTCTTTTGAGCTTTTGCTTTTTCGAACCATGATTTTCGTCTGCTTTCATCTCGAGGAACGTAAATAAATATTTTGCTTGGGTAATTTATATTGTTATTTCGACAAAAACAAATAATACAAAATGAAAGAGAATATCAACATCAATCTCGAGGTTACATGAGATGTCAAAATCAAAAACCAGTGCAGCAAACTTTACTGATCCTATGGAAATAACGGTCTGTCGTTTTCAAGGTCATAGGCTCTTTGACGTCACGAAGGAGGGCGGAGTGACGTCTCGTTCAAACCACGCGCTTGCTTTCCGCACTTCTAATAGTTTTTTTATGATAGTAATCAAGCTCCAAAAAAAAATATAAAAAAATAATGGGACATTTTTTCATAAAATACTTTAATTCCCCCATATTTCTTATTCTAGAGGCATTTTTATATACCAACTACTGTATATTCTGTGAATAAAGCGACCCGAAGATTTAACATAAATTTTCCGTAATAGTGAATAATTTAAAATCGAACTCAAGTCGGCCCCTTTTTGTCCAATTTCGCATTACTCCTAACTAGTTCCTTTAACATACTAGGTATGTAGGCCGTTTGCTAACGACAAAATAAACAATCAACTGCATCTCTAAGCAAGACTGGACATTACAAAAAGGAAAAATATCAACGCGATTTCAATTTAACCGTTTTTGACGAAGGAGAATTAAGAAATTCACAGTCTAACGTTGTTTCTATCGGATAATATTGAAAAGTTAACCGAAGATTGTGATTTCTTTATTCAAACTTCTTACTTTTTCTTCAGTTAAATGAGTCGGCGTAATTGTAATGAACGTGTTACGTTTACAATAAGAACGCAAGTTATTCTTCTTTTTTAATGGTATACTTAATAGGTGCCTTAGGCTTGGAATAATTGTGTCAGATTTAACAAAAATTTACATATGATTTTATACGTGTATAAAAACTAGAAGCTTCCGTATTTGAACCATGGGGGTTTCCACGGGAATTCAAGGCTCTTTTTAGCTGGTCCCTAGTATTTGAAGAGTGACAATCGAGTGGGGTAGTACCAAATGCTTAAAAAGAGGAAGGGGAGTCTAATAGCAACATAAAACATACGTACATACATGTATATTGGAAAATTCTTAGCCTACTATGGAACCAAACAAAATTTCAATGTCAAAATATTTTATTACTCAACATATTCTCCTCTTAATTGGATATATTTATTACAGAGAACCTGCAACGTCTCTAGACCTTTCAAAAAAATGTTTCTTCTTGCTCTGCAAACCCCTCCATAGCTTTTATAACCTCCTCATTGGAAGAAAATTTTCGACATTTTAAACTTTTTTTCAGTTGAGGAAAGAGATGATAGTCGGACGGAGACAAATCTGGTGAATAAGGGAGGTGTTCTAGTAATTCAAACTCTAAATCACGAATTTTTTGTATGGAAGCATGAGATTTGTGTGCGCAGAGGCGTTGTCCTACAAAAACAAAACACCTTTGGATAGCTTTCCGCGTCTTTTCTCTTTAATTTTTTCCCGTAGAATGGTCAGTAATGTCGAATAGTAATCTCCGGTTATTATTCTAACCTTATCCAGAAGATTTTTGGACACGAAATTTCTTAGGTCTTGGAGAGGACGAAGGACATTGAACACCAAGGGTGTATCAAGCATATCTTGGTAAATCTACTTACCTTTTAACCCTTTTGAATACAGGTA
>CAJUYI010004755.1:0-17516 GCA_910591695.1 Galerucella pusilla
CTTCATAGCGTACTGTTGGTCGATAACACATAGCGCTGGGCAGAGCGCTGCCGCTAATATAATTATTAACATGATCTTCACCCTTCTGTTATCTTTAAAAAACTAATCCCCAAACACATTATCAACAACATATATATGTTTTTTCAAAAAAACCTCCCAAAGACTCAACACGTTGCCTTTGACGTAGCACGTTTTGACGTGACACATAACGTTTGACGTGACATGTGACGTTTGACATGTGACGGTTGACGTGTCATGTGACGTGAAATGTGATGTTTGACGTGACATGTGATGTTTGATGTGACGTTTGACGTGACATGTGAATTTAGACTTGGTACGTGACGTTCAACGTTGTATGTGACGTTTGACATGGCAAGTGACGTAGTTGACGTGACCAGTAACGTTTGACCAATTTGAAATTTTATTATATAAATATATTTATTGTATAAGTATTCCCCTCTACGTTTAGCAGTTTTCTACTTTTGGAGCTATTCTCATGCACCGTTTAGGGCTGGGATGGTTTTTAAAAGATGCAATACTTATGTACATAAGTGTCGTCTAGATGTACGCTGTACTCTGGGTAGTTTTAAGATTCAAAGCGGAGAAATATTTTACGAGCTAGAGTGTAGAATCTCATATTGATCGGTTCGTTCCACAAATCAATAATATAAAGTTTGTTTTCACGCAGGTGTTTTGGAGATATGGGTTCATTGATCACGAAAAGACATTTGGTTAAATGAATTAGACCCGAATAGCGTTAGATACATATAATACAAATACACTGAAATTTTCGCACTCTAATCTTGAATTCCGCAGCATCGACGTTTCATGTGACGTTTGAGTTGACACCATTTTTCTTTGTACTCTTCGCTACACTCTGTATATTTATGCTGATACCACTACTAGACGTTAAGACCTTTCGAACGAGATGCTGAAATCAACCTACCATTCAAAGATACTTTCGATCCACCCTGTATATGATTCACGTATATATTAGCCGTTAATACCTTTCAGATGTCGTTTGCTAAAGTCGACCTACCATTCAAAGATATCGATCCACCCTGTATATGATTCACGTATATATTAGTCGTTAATACCTTTCAGATGTCGTTTGCTAAAGTCGACCTACCATTCAAAGATATCGATCCACCCTGTATATGATTCACGTATATATTAGACGTTAATACCTTTCAGATGTCGTTTGCTGAAGTCGACCTACCAGCCAAAGATACTCCACTTTGTTTATGATTCAAGTATATACTAGACGTTAATGCCTTTCGAACGAGATGTTGTTTGCTAAAGTTGACTTACCAGCCACATGCATTCAAAGAAACTTTCAATCCACCCTGTATATATAATGAGTGATTCACTTATATACTAGACGTTAGGGCCTGAAAGCAAGTTATTGTATGCCGCAGACTACATTTACGTTCGAGGACAACAGAAAGCCGAGTTTCTGCAAAAGAAATGCCACGGTATTTTTCCACATATTATTGACGTTTGCAAATTTGATGGTACGCCGTGTGAAACAGGAAACTTTGTCCACGATCCAAACCCCTGCCACGCCACTGGAGTATATTCGTGTACCGAAAGAAATGTACAACGCCTCCGCCACTGGTTTTCAAATACTGTATTACCATTGGACGCCGTTATGCATCACGCGGCTAAGCGACAAAATTTAAAATATTATGATATTAGTGCCATCTGATAGCCAGAACTGAACTTAACGACGGCTGAGATGCTTACACTAGTTTCCTGTATTAAAACTATTATTAGAGTACAAAAATGTAAGCGCCATTTTTATTACAAAAGGAATTGGCTGTTACGCATCAAGCGGCTATAGGCATGATCTGACAGGTTGCTTTAATTTCACAGACTCAATGTTATGCATCAATCGACTATGCGCCTCTGAATTGGCGCTTAAATTATTGTTACAGAATTTGCTGTGTAGTTATAACGTATAATTATAACATGCATCAACAAGTTAAGCGCCAAATGTGGACTTAACCTCTTAATGCATATCGAACAGATCAATATACGCAATAAGGCTAAGTACCATCTGATTGAAAAAAATACTTAAATCAAAAAAATATAAATTTTAATTAAATAAATAATAATATCAAAAGGTGGTCATAACATAGGACATTTTTCTTTTTCTAAAAATCAATAAACCTTAAAGTACTCAACGTTTGTTTTGTAAGATTTTTAAACTATCAAATCTCAATTTTAAGAAGTTTTTCCTTAGCCGCTTGATGCATAACGCCGTCCCATTATAAATAAAGTTTTTTTAAAAAACATGGGTTTTATTGAAACACTCTGTATATTCATCAACTTTTATATTACATGAAGATTGGAATTTTCGTTTTACAATTTTTAAAATAATTTTTAAAATTAAAACAAATACAGCCACTAATATTACACATGACATGGCGAAAACGTTATTAATTTCATTTTTTATATCCCCTTCTGTTCTGTTGAACATGGTGTAGGTTGAATACGTCTTAACGGATAAGTAGTTTGCGGTAGTCTACGGGCTTGGAACTCTTCAGGCAACCAGTGAAGACTTCTCCACGTCACTTCCTTATCAGATAAACTGAGATTTTTCAGTTGATTTATAACCTCACTTTTATCTTCGTAAAAAGCAATGTCTAATTTACCAATATTCTTAATGAACTCCTCAAAACGATGACTGTTCTCTTCTGAAGACATATTACAAAAGAACACTCTGGTGGCACGATGTTATTTTATTAAATTTTTCTTTTGTCCGCGCCGCCTTATCATCCAAACGGATCTTTCTCGACTACGTCACATTTTACAGTAAGAAGCGTACGGTGCGCGCGCTGTTTTATCATCCTAACGGATCTTTCTCGATTACGTCACATTTTACGGATCTTTCGGTGCGAATACTTTCTCTGTCCAACTCCTACCTTCTTTGTCACACTTATTACAGCATACACTCCTTCGCAGCAACACTACCTTTTTTCGAATCTAATATTCGGAGAGTTCCATGGCTGAGTGGGTTAGGCGTATAGCTATGAATGCGAAGGACCCGGGTTCGATCCCAGGAGAAAACAAAATTTTTTCAATAATTTAAAATTACGGATTAAAAATGGCGGACTGTTGCGGCACAAAATAATTAGGGATTAAAAATGGCGGCGCGATGTGACACGTGACGTTTGACGTGACACGTGTTGACGTGACATGTGACGTTTGACAGATGATATGTGACGTGTGACACGTGACACGTGTTGACGTGACATGTGACGTTTGACAGATGACATGTGACGTTTGGCGTGACATGTGACGTTTGACAGATGACACGTGACACATGCGCAGTCTGCGACACGTGACTCTTGCACATGCGCAGTCCACTTCCGGTCTAGAAACGGCTTAGTATATCTACTCAGCAGTAATGAAATTCGATTTTTTCGTTATTATCATCTACAGGTGGTGCTTCATAATCATTCAATTTTGGATAATATTTGTTTTGAATTAAAAGTAAATTTACATGTTTATTCAACTTATTTTTTGTCAATCTAGCTGGTACTACTACATAAAATGATTTCTTTTCTATTTCAATAAGTAAACGTAAACGTTTACAGAAATATCATTAAGTTTTTCAAATTTGGTTATTTTTGATAATTCCATTGGACAATCTAAATCCTCTGTTTTCAAAACTGTACTATAATATGGATAGGAGCCAGTCTGGTTCACATGCGCATGTGCAGGATAAAGGGCACTAACAATGGACCAGTAAAAGCAAAATTGATCGGTATTTTTATTATTTATTCAACTGTGTTTCTTCAAAATTTGTTCTGGAAGTTCAATGTTAGACGAGCCGTTTCCAATTTCAAATTTATTTATATTTACTGCTAATGATATAATTTTAAATAATGCGCTACCCGACTCTTTTTTCCGAAAATTCTGACAATTTATTCAATAGTTTATCTTTGATGTGGTCTTTGAACCACTCTAATACATCAATCGATTTATCAATTACATCGTTTTTGGTATTGAAGTACTTTATGTCTGACATTTCATTTTAACCGGATTTTTTTAAAAATTCCCCACAAAATGGCGTATTCACTTTCAATGCAGAGTGTTCTGTCAAAAGTTTCCTAATTTTATTTTGCAAAATAACTACACAATCTCCTAAAAATCGGTTCAAGTCTTTATGGAGTAAATTGACTATAGCCCCCGTCTCAATCCTACTTTTAAAACTCGATTCTACATTCACCCATTCAACTCTACTCTGTAATTTGGAATTTAAACCTGACCCTACATGTCTATTTAAAATTAATTTCCTAAAATGTTTAAAGTGTCCCACGTAAGTTTCTAATTTCCACAAAGTTCCCATAGATAATTTATTAGGTAACCGAATTGACGCATAATTTTATTTATCTATGCATTCGTTTTAGCCAAATCTCAGCGACCCTACTGGTAAATTTATCAAAAAGTATTTTTATCAATTTTTTCATGGAAAGTAATAAACGGTCGGATTGTTCAATTAAAGTGTCAACAGACTTCTTGGAGCGGTAAATATATAAATCGAAAAAAATATCACTTACCCTTTTTAATTTTCCTCAATTTCGAAAGATGTTAGCGGATTGGGCTTCCCAACGTCGATTTGTATTTTAGGCTGTATTTTAGGCTGCTGCCGCTAGCAAAAACTACTCTCTCCCCGGCTTGCGTTTGCTTATTTATGTGTGTCTTCCCCACCGTGTGCAAATAAACACGTGTCGTGACTTTGAGATAGTGAGTTTTTGCAATGTGATTTCCTGTTCTTCCTTAAGATTATAAGCTTCCTTTTTGTGTTTAAATTTTAGATTGTATTTTCCTATTCACAACGGGTATTGTAGATAAAAACTTCCTCAAGGCTGTAGCTTCGGTTTTTCCTATTTTTGCGGTAGATTGTTACTTCCTGTTACAATGGGTATTGTAGAACTCATTTATCATCATAGTACACCTCAGCGGATCATGTGTTAAGGTCCTTTTGACATCTTGTGATCAAAAAATATCTCTGTCTTTGTACTCTACACCCTGTTGAAAGAATGTTTGGTGTTTTTTAACGATATGTCACTTGTTATAACAGTACTGAACGTTAATGTCTTTTCAACATCAGTTAAGATAATTTTGCAACACTCTGTATAAAGATAACCGACCAGAATTATGCAACACTCTGTATATGTTAAAAGATAACCGACCAGAATTTTAATGCACCCTGTATATGTTAAAAGAATGTAGACAGTATGGTCAAAAATCTAATTAGAGATGTACTATCTAGATACCCTTTCAAATGGTCACTTGATTTTGCCTCGTATTTTTTTGTTGCACCCTGTATATGTTAAAAGAATGTTTGGTGTTTTTTCAATGATATGTCATAGCTAGAGCGCGGATTTATAGCTATTATGCCATAAGTAATTTTTGATGGCAGATGTATTTTGATCACATATATGCATGAATTTTAATAAGAGGATTCACAGGGTCAATTTGTTTTTGTGCCATTATGCCTATTTTCAGTTTTAATGCAACTATTGTTCCTAAATTTAAATATGTACCAATTACCAGCGTGGATGTTGAACGAAGTTTTTCTCATTTAAAATTTGTGATGAGTGAGAAGAATGGGATTTACTGTGGACAATTTAGAAAAACAATTAGTTATTGGTTTATTCAAATACGAGTAGTTTGTAATGTATAAAGTTTCATTCGTTCCTATTATTTAGTGTTTTTTTGCAAAAAATAGGTTTCTGCTTTTTTAGGAAAAAGTAGTTTCTTTATTTATCTTATCTTATGACGAAATGACTTTTATTTTTATGTTTTTTGTGTAAAACTGTGTTATATTGATAAAGATATTCGTTTTTATAAATTACTTTTCCTTGCTTTTTTTAAATTTCAAGCATATTTATGTGCTTATTTTCAGAAAATTTTGAGCGTTTTTAAGAGCCTATTTTAAGTTTTTTTATGCTTAAAAATCCATGCTCTAGTCATAACAGTAAAGATAATATCTTCTGTATGTTCCTTGTGGTATATTATTCATTGTTTTTTTAATTTTTTGGGAAATTAAACCACAATATTTTTAAATTCTTGGAACGCTACCGAAACGTTGAAGTAAAGAATTTAAAAATATTGTGGTTTAATTTCCCAAAAAATTAAAAAAAGTAAAGATAATTTTGCAACACTCTGTATAAAGATAACCGACCAGAATTATGCAACACTCTGTATACGTTAAAAGATAACCGACCAGAATTTTGCTGCACCCTGTATATGTTAAAAGAATGTAGACAGTATGGTCAAAAATCTAATTAGAGATGTACTATCTAGATACCCTTTCAAATGGTCACTTGATTTTGCCTCGTATTTCTTTGTTGCACCCTGAATATGTTAAAAGAATGTTTGGTGTTTTTTCAATGATATGTCATAACAGTAGTGAACGTTAATGTCTTTTCAACGATACGTTAGTTGAATAACGATAATTTTGTATCACTCTGTATTATGAGAAAACCGAGTAGCTATGTGTATCGTAATTTAAAAAGATGTCACTTGTCTTTCTAATGATACATCCTGTATATGTTTCTTAGAGTGTCAACATGAGATCCTTTTGACAGCGTTACATCCTGTAGACGGTCTACTATCTAGATGTCCTCTCAAATGGTCACTTGATTTTGCCTCGTAATTTTTGCTGCACCCTGTATATGTTAAGTTTATCATCATAAGGACACAAACCGATTTTTGATTGCTCTACACTATTGTTTTTCCCATTTTTGCGGTAGATTGTTACTTCCTGTTACAATGATAGATAAACTTGTAACGTTCGTAGGAATTTCAGAAAAACAATTATTTGCAAAGTTTAAAAATATTATTGATAAAAAGAAATTATTTTTGTCAATAAAGTTTTGAGATGATTTAAAAGGTCTCCATTAGGACATGGGATATCAAATAGGTTCCAATTAAAGGGTCCGGCTGCAACAAGTTTTTTGGTGAACTCATTATATTTGTAGTATGTGGTGTTTTTGGAAAAGTGTTTCCGTCAATGGAATGCTCCTGTAACATCTGTGGGTAGTCCAGGGAAAATATCTTTTATTTGTCCTCTATTCTGGACAGTTTTCAAGTTCTTGTCAAATTCAATATAATTACTGTTATTATAAAATACATTTATTTACCCATGATTGCTTTGAAACATTGTGTTTATTTGGGAATTTTTAGGTATAATTCAATTATTTTCCTCAAGTATTTGTAGAGCGGGAAAATCTGCTACATAGTATTTACGGTAATTGACTGCTATTAAATTATCTGAAGAATTTTGAAAAATTTGAATTACGGGACCCACTTCTTCAGGTAAATAATCATCGAGTATTTCTGGTTGCGAGGGAATAAGTTTCGAGTTCAAATCAATTTTCCATAGGGAATTTTCATTAATAATTTATAAATGGTAATTTTCAAATTCACCAGCCAGGGCAATGAACATATACTCCGGCGTCGCATAAATTTTTATCCGGTTCATTTGGTTGATGTCCAACTGTCTTTGTAGTCGGTGGCAGCGCTGATGTGGGTTTGAAAGGATCATTGATTGGTCCATAAAGAGCTTCAAGGGTCATTTTATCATCCTCATCCAATTTAGGAGCAATGTTGAATTGATACATTATTGCTGCCTCACACTGTGAGCAATTCCTAGGATATGCCCAATTTCATGAATTAATACCATAAGTAGACAAGTTCGATCGCCTGAAATCCATCTAAACTTTTCATCACCATCAATATGAAGTAGCATTTGACGTGACAACGTGGCCTTTGACGTGACAACGTGACATTTGACGTGACAACGTGACGTTTGACGTGACAACGTAACGTTTGACGTGACATTTGACGTGACAACGTGACGTTTGACGTGACAACGTAACGTTTGACGTGATAGCGTGACGTTTAACGTGACAACATGACATTTGACGTGACAATGCGACGTTTGACGTGACAACGCGACGTTTGACGTGACAACGTGACGTTTGACGTGATAGCGTGACGTTTGACGTGATAGCGTGACGTTTGACGTGACAACGTGACATTTGACGTGACATCCAACAGTAGTGATATGTAGCAGAAGCAGGTCCATTTAGTTGGAGTTTATTTGGCATATCGTGTCCTGAAGAGGGTCTACTGAAGCAAAACAATGCTGTCAAGCATAGACCATAACAAAGTATTATAGACTCTCCCATTGAAAATATTCCATATATGATTAATGTATAATGACCTTGGGCGGGCTTGTTTCCTCCACTTCACACAACGCATTTCATTTCTACAGGGTGGTTATAAAATGGGGATTCATCAGTGAGTGTTAAATAACTAACAGAAGTACATCATCATCAACCATTTTTTTATTTAACGTATACTGTATTACCGAAGATTTATTGAAAATATATTTTGGAGTGATTAGTTTTTATTAAAAAAACACCTTGTATATACACTCACAAGGATATTGGAATTTTCTATTTTATAACATAATATTTCACATTTTTTTAAATTTGATATAAGAATGTTTTGTATACTGAACATTAAGGCTTTTCAAACGATACGTCTTTCGTGCATTCTGTATATTCATCAACTTTTACATGAATAAAACAAAGACAGATACTAATATTACGCATGACAAAAACTAGATGGAGAATGTCACCTGAATTTTTCTTTATAGTCTTATGAAACACCCTGTAGAGACGTGATACCCTTTTTAATGGTATATATCACTTGTCTTTGTACGATACACCCTGTTGAAAGAATGTTTGGTGTTTTTCAACGATATGTCACTTGTCCTGTACGTTAATGTCTTTTCAACATCAGTTGATTCCCGAAATATAATTTTTCAACACTCTGTATATGTTAAAAGAAGCGAGTAAGGTTAACGATATTCCGCTTGTCATATATATACTTTGTTTAAATTTTCAATGTACCTATGCATACTAGGCATCAATTATCCTGATAGATAAGGAGTTCCTAATTTTTGTTCCGTCCGTAATATCGGATAACTTCAGCGTAATACGTCATATTTATTTACAAAAATTCCTATTTGTTTGTCTTGGATGTTAATGTATTTTCAGCGATACGTTAGTTGATTCACTTTGCGAACAATAATTTTGCAGCACTCTGTATATGTTAAAAAGAATCGAGTAAGGTTAACGACATTCCACTTGTCATATATACTTTGTTTAAATTTTCAATGTACCTATGCATACTACACTTAGTCTATTTTACTTCAAACCAAGCTGATGCACTCTTTTTTTTATACCTATTTTTGCATGTAATAATCATGAGTGCAAATAGCCATGTTCGTTAGACACATCAGGGCTATTCTGTAAGTAAAGTGGTTATCGCAGTTGTTAACCATAGCAACTCTGCTAACAACTTTCGATAATGACTTTAGTAACCACTTTCGAAATTTTGGTATTCTCTAATACACGGTTGGCAACTGTTGTTATGATAACAACCTTCAAGACCCAAACGTGAAAATGGACGTGACAGCGCCGCAAAATAGTTCTAATGTGCGCAAAATAGGTCTAGTCGTTTCTTCGCTTTGACAGAGTAAATAATTATAAACTTCAAATATCTTTAATGATTGTTTATTTTTTCGGTTAAGCTAAATTTAAATATATAGTTTACGATCAAAATCCTTTTGAAAAACGAATTAAAATAATTTAAAGACAAAATAAATGAAATTTGTAGTTGTATTGAGAAGGTATGATGGATTCTTATTAAGACACGTACAGTAGGATTTATAAAGAATGATCAGAAATTATAATTCTCTATAACAGAGAAAATTACCTAAAATGGTCAATTAAAGTTCTTCTTGTTCTACTACCTAAAGCTAAATTGTTCACATTTTCTTGTCTCTGAATTGGGTCTGGAATGTTTATATTCTCTTCATCATCCGGGCCAGTAGCCCTAAATCATCCATGTGTATTAGCTTTGATACATATATTGTGCAAAGCAGCACATGCATATATAGAATATAGAATAAATAAATAAAAACATTCCAATAAGTGTCTGACACAAGTAGTTTTCGTTAACAACTCCTCTGGAGCAGTTGCCAGTGAACCACTTCTCATAGCCACTTGTCATTATGCATAGCAGCTCTTATAGCAACTTCACTTCAATAGTGAATACCAATTTCGCGTTTAGCGACTGACCTTGAACATAACGACAATTTACAGTTGCTATCCATAACAACTTTGCTTAGTGAATAGCCCTGAATGTTTCAGACGCGAAGGTTGATGGTTCGCGCCCGCTCTATGGTGAAATTTTTTTCAATTTATTTCTGTAATTTAGAAAGGGGATTGTGGGCCTAAACATTTGGGGGGATGAAAGGGGGTAGAATTTTTTCATATATAGACGTTAACGCCTTTCGAGCCGTCGTTTGCTTTGATTGGTTAACTTGTAGTACGGGGGGGGCTGGGGGGGGGGGGGGGTGAACGGGGGTAGTTAGAATTTTTCCATTATTTTTCGTATACACTAGACGTTAAGGCATTTCGAGACGTCGTTTGCCGCGATTAGTTGCCGTCCGGTTGCCGGTGTATTGGGTGCCTAAACATTTGGGGGTGGGGGGATGAAAGGGGGTAGAATTTTTTCATATATAGACGTTAAGGCCTTTCGAGACGTCGTTTGATTGCTTTTGAGAGGTGCTGCGTGGGGGATGAAAGGAGGTAGAATTTTTTCATGTATAGACGTTAAGGCCTTTCGAGCCGTCGTTTGCTATGATTGGATAATTTTTAGTATGAGGGGTGATGCGTGGGGGATGAACGGGGGTGGAATTTTTTCATGTATGGACGTTTAGGCCTTTCGAGCCGTCGTTTCCTATGAGTTTTTTCATTAATGTGAATATTTGGTTCCGTATTATGAGATATGCAGTCAATTAACATAATATCTTGGCAAAAGTTGTTATTATTATGGTATTCTAGTTTTTCTAAAATAATCTCATTGCCCAGTGTAAGCTTGAAATTCTCAAGGTTGGTAAAATCTCTACCAAGTATAGCCGGGACATTCATTGTATTGTCAGGTACAATATAAAATTCAATAGGTATTAATAATTTGTTAACATAAACATTTCCACCAAAAATTCCTAGAATTTCTAACTGAGAGTTATTAATACCAACATATTTAGAATTATTATTATGAGGTAGCATACAATTAGAAGGTAAACAAACGTTTTTAACTAAACTAATAGGACTACCTGTGTCTAGCATACATGGAAGTGTCAACATATTGGAACAATCTCCTGTGAAAAATTCAAAACTAACGGGTATTTCATATACAGAGGGTCTTACATGTATACTTTCCAGGGGATGGTCTTCGATAACCATTGTGGAATCCGCTGCTGCCTGGGATGGACGGTTTCCCTTTTTCTTTGGACAGTCCTTTACTTGGTGGTCCGTTTTCCCACAATTGATACAATAGGTGACCGCTTTCAAAGCAGTTGTAGCACTTACGTGTTGAGGCAACTTCTTTATTAGTGTTGGTAACTATTGGTTGACGATGACTCGGGTATTGGGAGGTTGAATGTGGAGCTAGTCTTTCAGCTGGCGTAATGTTTGTCATAATTCTCAATAAATCTTCAAGGGTTTTAAATTCTTGCATTCGTGCCTGAGTCTGTAATGTGTCATTGGTAAATCCATCAATAATATAGTCTATCATGTATCTCTCACTTAGGTCAACAGCATTGCCTAGGATAACCTTATCATGGTAATACACTGAGAATTTTTCACCTCGTCTCCATTTTCTGGCTTCAAATTTCTTCATGAGAGCTACTTTATCTGTTCGGCATGAATACATTTTCAGTAATTCTAGCTTAAGTTCATTCCAGCCCAAGGACACAAGTTCTAGTTTCGAGTGATACCAGGATAGAGCAGAATTTGAAAGTTTACTTACTGCGATTAATTGCATCGTTTTTTCAGGGACCTCATAAGCCTCTTGAATGGCATCTACCCCCTTAGTCCATAAACTAACATCTCCGATGCCGGTGTATTCGGGTAGGAGTGCTGCCAGCTCTTTAGTCGGGTATTTAATGGTAGGCACACGTGGAACCTCTTGAACCTCGACTTGTGGCGGGTCCTCATGTCTGGTTCTTTCTCGTTCGTGTAGAATAACGGCTCTTACAGTAGCTTGTACAAGTTCATCAATACTGATACCGGAAGCCGGAAGCCGTGTTTTCGGCTGTTTCGGGAATCATCTGGGAGGGGCTACCGTTTTCACTCATCTTTAACACTTTAACAGGCCAGACCCCACACCTGATATTATAGAAGACGGGTCTGGGTTTAATAATCACAGAGATACACTTTGTTGTATTTTCACAAACAGTTTATTTCTAATAAATGCATAAATCTTAACTACATCTTAACCTAACCAACAACGGCAACAACCACGTGTTAACCAGTTCGCTCCAATCTTATTCTGAGTCCTGTCCAGTGTTGCCGATCCAAAAATAAAAATTATCCGATTGTCGAACTCAAATTATCCGAAATTATCCGATTGTCGAACTCCTTCTTCTTCTTTCTTCTTCTTCTTCTGTTTCTTGGCCTCTTGCTTTGCAGCATCCGGCCAGGTTCTTTCTAAGATGTATTTTCGCGAAGAGTGCACTGTTACGTGCGTCTAGGATTGACCCATGCTCTTCGGGAAGGATAAGGTTTTACAAAGGTTTTTACACTCTTCTCGTTCTGTGGCGGGTCCAGAACTATCACAAGGTCACGCCAGGGATAAGGGAAATTTTGGTACAGGATTACCTAAAGGAAATTAGTTAATTAGTTTGTTGTAAAATTACTTAAAATGTTTCATGCGTACTCTACATCAAGCAATAAGCAAGCGAACATGCATCTAAAGTTTAATATTACTAGCAATCAAATATTTGATAAGTATACGAGCTTCTTCTGAATTGGGATAACTAAGAATGTTATTAACGTGTATTGGCCCTTTCGTGTATTTGATAAGTTTTTTATATAATTCTGTACTATTTTGATGATTTGGGCAATTGAGAGTTATGTGATTGAGATCTCCATATTCCCCACAGTCGCATAGTGCACTCTCTTTCATATTAATTTTATTTAGGTGAGCTGGTGTCCAACAGTGAGATGTTCTCATTCTACATAGAGTAGTAATGTGAGATCTTGTTTTATATCTAGTCTCACTGAACCAAGGCTTCTTTGTTGGTATGGGGTTTAGCATAGTATATTTCTGTCCCTTCTGTCTTCCTATTTTTTGGTACTTGGAGACCCATTCTTTCCAAATCCTATCCTTGATGTTGTTTGTAATTTCTGCATAATGTAGTTTGTTATTGCCATTTTTGGTTAACGTTCTTGCTTCTGCTGCCCCCTTGTCTGCCTTTTCATTTCCTGGAATCCCCGAATGTCCTGGGATCCACATTAATTGTATCCTATCCCCCTCTTCCTCCATTCTAAACATCAGTTCTTTTGTTTTTATTGTGATGGAATCTATTTTTGCTGATATTTTAGCTCCCGATATTTTTTGAATGGCGCTTTTCGAGTCTGATAAAATCAACATCGAATGGATTTTATTCCTTTCTCCAAATTTAAGTGCTTCATTTATAGCTAGCATCTCCGCAGTGCAAATGCAGGTATTGTCTCTCAGTCTTTTTTTAAGTACTATTTGTAAGCTAGGACAGTAAACCCCTATTCCGCATTTCTTGGTTGTTGGATCTAATGATGCATCTGTGTACATTGTTGTCATGTTCTTAAATTTCGCATTTAGTATGTCTGTTAATTTTGTTTTGCATGCTGGGTCACCTTTTGCTAATTTTGAATCGATCCATTTTATCTCCTTTATTTGTGCTTCATAAGTTCCTTCATAGCAGGGTAGTTTGTTAGTTCTTTTCAATTCTCCTATGTACATTAATGCTAGGTCAAATCCTTCTATTGGTGTTGGAGGTGTGAGGTTTTGCCAGTATCTCGGCGATTCATTGTATAGTTCATAAAATTTCATGAGACTGGCATTTGTTATGTTGTTTTCTTGTGCCATCCACTTCAGTGACGCTTTTGCACATAACCATAATCTCCTTTCCTGTAAAGGCAACTCTGCTGTTTCTCCCAATAACGCATTGGTGGGGGTGGATCTCATGCATCCTGTTACTGTGCGAAGTGCTTGAAATTGTATTCTATCTAGCTTTTCCATGTTTTTTTGGGAACTTTTGAATATTAGTGTTGATCCATAGTCAAGGTGAGATCTAACAATTGCCTTATATACATTCAACAGAATTTTAGGGTCTGCACCCCACCATACTCTGGTTAATGTTTTCATTACGTTTATTCCTTTTGTTGCTTTGTTGCACACATGTTCTATGTGTTTTGTCCAATTTAACCTGTTATCAAAGATTATTCCCAGGTATTTTGCTTCCTTGACCCATTCAATGTTTTCGTTGTTGATGGTTAGGTTACGTGGTGACCTTCTTAGGTTTCCTCTTGTGAATATAATGGCCTTTGATTTAGAAGGAGACACTGAGAATCCATGCTCAATCATCCAATTCTGCATTTTATTTAGAGATGCTTGTATTTTTTGATGGATGATTCCAACTTCTGGTTACTACACCATACCAATATATCATCAGCAAATTGGATTATGTTCACATCATCTTCCATGTTTTCTGCTAGTGTCGCTGTGTACAGGTTGAAAAGAATAGGACTCAGTGGCGATCCTTGTAGGAGTCCTTTGTTCGCCCATTGGGGCCCTACTGTTTTGTACGAGTTTGGAGATCTAATATATATTTCTCTGCTCTTAAGAAGGTTATGTATGAATAGTGTGATATCGGAATTTATCTTTGACTTGTTGAGGTATTCTATCATTTTAGGAATTAGTACGTTATCATAGGCTGCTGAAATGTCCAAGAATACCGCTACTACTTTCCTGTTTTCAGTAATATTGTAATAAATTTCGGTAGTTAATCTCGTTGTACATTCTTGAACTCCTTTGCCTGCTCGGAATCCGTATTGCTCCGTTGCTAGTATGTCTTTGCTTTCTATGTGGTATTCTAATCTGGACTTGACCATTGCTTCCATAATTTTGGCTATGCATGATTCCATTGCTATTGGTCTATAGCTAGTATGTACGTTTGGCGCCTTTCCTGGTTTTAAGATGGGTGCAACTACTTGTTTTCTCCAATCTTCAGGTATGTCAACTTTTCCCGCCAGAATTTTGTTGTAGATTTCTAGTAACTGATTTTTAACCTTTTCAGGCATATTTTTGATCATGCTGTATGTTATTTCGTCCAGCCCTGGTGCTGAATCTTGTTTGCTTCTAAGTATCAGGTTCAGTTCGTTTGTTGAGAATGGTTTGGATGGTATCGGGTTGCTCTGTTCCGGTTGATCTTCTGTTGGAATAAAGGGAGGTGCAATTGCATTAAGCATGTCTGTTATCCAATTCTCTTCTAGGGAAGCGTGCTGGGAGTAGTCCTTCTTGTTTGAGAACTTTCTAATGATTTTCCATATTTTGCTTATTGGTGTGTCTCTGTTCAAGCTTTCCGTAAACTCAATAAAGCTGGCTTTCTTTTTTTGTTTTAGGATTCTTCTAGTTCTGGCCGCTGAATTTTTATATTTTAGGTAGTTCTCTTCGCTTGCTGAGCATTTATATTCTTTTAGCGCCTCCTTCCTTTCCTTGCTTGCTTCTTCGCACTGTATGTCCCACCATTTTGGTTTTCTTATTCTACATTTTCCTATTGGTTGTGTGCTTGTTTTTGGGATGGCTTGTTCTGCTGCCTTTTCTATTTCCTCTTTGATTTCTTGGTATGAGTTATATTTTTTCCCCGTGTCAAA
Organism: Galerucella pusilla; assembly: GCA_910591695.1. Taxonomy (NCBI): domain Eukaryota; kingdom Metazoa; phylum Arthropoda; class Insecta; order Coleoptera; family Chrysomelidae; genus Galerucella; species Galerucella pusilla. The sequence continues at coordinate 15,795 of CAJUYI010004755.1, forward strand.
GCTTAAAAAGTATTGGTCCCAGTTAGCTTTTTTGATGTTCCATTTTGACCTTCTTGTTGTCTCATATGTAGGTAAATGATTGTTTATGTTTATTTCTATTAATGTTGGGACATGATCACTTGTATCTGTATCTTCTATTGTTCTCCAGTGACAGTGACTAGCCATGGTATTTGAGCATAATGTTATATCTGGACAACTCTTGTTTTGGTGAGGCGGGGTAATGCGAGTTCTTGTTCCATCATTTAGATATACTAAATTTGACTCATTAATAGTTTTCATCAAGTTCCTTCCCCTTGGGTTTGCAATGCCTGAGCCCATTGCCGGGTGTTGGGCATTTAAGTCCCCCATTAAAATAAATGGTTGATCCAGCTGGTTAAAAATTTCTTCATATTGCATGCTACTTATAGGTATATCTGGTGGGCAGTACATTGTAGCTATTGTTAGATCTTTGACCTTTATGGCCAATATTTGACATTCTTCAGGGATATTCAAGTGTAGATTTTTAATGGTATATGGAATGTTCTTTTTAATGAGTATTGCATTACCTCCATATCCATCATATCTGTCTTGTCTTATGGTTGTGTAGTGTACAATGTTCAGCCTTTTTGTCCTGTCTAAAATTGTTTCGTTTAACAACAGAATATCTGCCTGATACTGAGAGAGTAGTATTTTTATTGAATCTAACCTTGCAAGTGCACTGCAGACGTTCCACTGTATTATTTTTAATTTTGTTAGTTCTGTTAATAAGTGGAATCCGCACCATCTGAGACAGTGGGACTATTAGGGATTTCATTAGCGTGTCTGGTATTGTAGAATTCAGAGCTGTTTTCATTATTTGCCATTGTCTGTGTTGCTTCTATGACTCTATCGATTTCTTGTGGTGTTAGCGTTGTCTGACTTAGTAAATTTTTAAGAAAATCACCTATTGTTACTATTTCTGTCATTTCTTCATCCATGTTGTGACTTGTATTTTCTTGATTTGAGTTCACTGGAGATGTGTGTCTTTTATCTTTGTTGTTCGGAGTTCTGCATGTTGTTGGGAATAGGCAGCTATTGTGGGCTATTTTATCGTATTGTATTCCTGGGGATGTGGCTATACGTTTTCTTGGGGTTTTTACTATACTGGTGTATGTTTTTGATGTTGTGCTGTTCTGTCGTCTCTCTGCCACTGTGATTGTGTTATTCTGATTGTGACTGGTGGAAGGCATACTAGGGAAAGCATTTTTGTCATATGTATATTCTTTTTGGTTTTTACTGTCTGGTCTTGGAATTCTTTTACTCGCTTCATAGAAAGATATGTTTTCGTATGTCATCAGTTCTTTAATCTCTTTTTGTCTTTTATATTCTTCGCAATTTATTCTGTTTGTTGCTTTGTGTCCCATCTTGCAGTATATGCATTGAATTTCCTTCTTGCATTCTTCTTCACAATGGTTATCTCCACATCTCTTGCATCTCTCTTTGCCCCTACAAATCTTTTGAGAATGTCCAAATCTCAAGCAGTTAAAACATTGTATTACTGGACCTACGTATACTTGTACTCTTAATTCATAATAGTTTATTTCTATGCTCTTTGGCATGTTTCTACCTTCAAAAGTGATCAAGACCGTTTCGCTTGGAATATAAGTATTCTCAGCTATCTTTCTATTTAGCCTCCTTGCTCCTAGTATTCTCATGTTTGATTTACCTTGTTCAATTATTTCCTCCATTGAAGTGTCTAGCTCT
>CAJUYI010004756.1:0-17508 GCA_910591695.1 Galerucella pusilla
GTCGAGAGCTCAGTCGGTGTCTAAGAGTCTTCCTAGCTAGGTAGATGGAATTATAAATCGACCTCAAAGCCCTACACAACGCCCCCTTTTTTGGGTCTCTTACCGCCCCCCTTTAGGCCTGCAGCGCCCACAAGGGGGCGTTATCGCCCACGTTGGGAAAGACTTTAGTCGAATCCATATTGAGATATTGTATTGTTGCTTGGGGTGCTTACAAAGGAAACTAAGCTTGTTACAAACTTTTCGGAATACTTTACTAAAAATTATATTTGAAAAACCTTAACTTTTCGGTACTTAACAATTATTTAGTGAAGCAGATATCCTAAATGTCCCATAGATCGTAAGCATTTGATAAAAATACTGCCACCACCCCATACTGAATTATGTAGTAAGACCTTCCAGGCACTTCAATTCAATTCCAACAGAACTGAGGCAAATGCCTATATTGAAGTCATTTGAAATTGATCACATACAGGGTGTCCCACGACGAATAAGACAAGTAATATATCAGAATTGGGCAGTAGTGGATAATTTTAATTTTTGGGGTGTAAATTAGAGCAAATGTTGCATCTTTTCTTGTTATTGTGTCACCCAATGAGTTATTTGTTTTTGGTCACGTGACGTCGCATTCAAAATTATTAATGGGACTACCTGTATATTTGTGCCTTTCTGTGTTCCTCCCGGTAAAACAATTCCAACTAACTAGCACACTTGGGGTCTAAAGTGATTAATTCAAGAGCTACAGGTACCTGAAGGATTGTAAGTTAAAAAATTCATAGTTGAGTCCCCTGTAATTTTCGGCAATCTCACATTCGTACGTAATGATTAAGACAAACCAATATTGTCTTATTGGCACTTTTGTCATTATCATGGCAAACTTGACAATAGGCAGTCTTTTTTATAAGATTTGCTATGCTACTTTTTAATCGATATTTAATAGGAAAACAATTTTATGTAATTTTACTCTATGATATTATTAAAAATTATAATACTGGTTCATCTTAATCATTACCTACGAACGTAGGATTGCCAAAAATTACAGGGGATTCAATTATGAATTTTCCAACTTACATTCCTTTAAGTACCTGTAGCTCTTGAATTAATCACCTTAGACCCCAAGTGTACTAGTTAGTTGTAATTGTTCCATCGGGAGTAACACAGAAAGGCACAAATATACAGGCTGTCCCATTAATAATTTTGAATGCGACATCACGTGACCAAAAACAAATAACTCATTGGGTAACACAATAAGAAGAAAAGATGCAGCATTCGCTCTAATTTACACCCCCGAAAATTATAATTATCTAGTACTGCCCAATTCTGATATATTACTTGTCTTAATCGTCGTGGGGCTGTATGTAGTGAAAAATAAACTCAAATTTTTAAAAATTATAATGTAATTTCAGATGATCCATTTCAAGTGTAAAAAATTAAAGATATTCACTTTTTTTCGACTCACCTTTTGTTGCTACATAAAAAAACATTAATTAATGAAAAATTTTTTTTTTCTGTTCCTTGTTTTTATCTTTTTTTTGTAACCCATTGAACTGAAACTAGCAGAGGGAGCAATAAAAAAACCGACAGTTTTGCCTAGGCTAGTTGCTCTTTTTTTTCATCACTCTTTTTGATATGATATTGATATTTTTATTATAATGTATATACATGTATCTCTCTTTTGAGATTTCCAAATTGTTTATTCCGATACAGATTTTATTCTAAATTTATTGTGTGGTTTTTAGTAAGGTTTCTTATAATTATCCCTTGCATTCTAAGATATTTCATACTCACTGTTAGTCATTCAAATCCACAACTCGCATTCATAATTGGTCTTTGTAGATACCTATCTATATCCAAAAGATATTTGAATATTGACAAAAAAAGATTCAACTACAGACTTCCACATGCGAGACAAATGATGGGGTGTTCATTTGGAATGCTAGCTTCAAAATTCAGTATTTTTGAATCCTCTATTGTCATGTCTCCTGATAAAATTGAGAATGTAATCAAAGCTGCTTGCGTGATACATAATTTCATTCGGATTGGGGAGAATATATTTGAAGAGCCAGAGAGTGTAGATATAAATGTAGCTGCTTCTGATAATTTAACGCATTTACCAGATATAGGAGGAAGAAATTTAAATCAATCAATAAGAGAAGTAATATTAGATATAGATAAATTTGCAGAATATTTTTCAGGTACATTTTGTCAGAATGAAATGATATTCAACAGAGATGGAAAAATATAGCATATAAAAACTTTATTGAAATATAAAAATATAGTCATATGTTCTTTAAGCTGGATCTATTGATCAACATAATTTATCCATAGTGAATCATAATAGGTGAAAAACAACTGACACTCAAAAGCTTTTGACGCGATGAAAGCACTCCCATCATGAAGTGATTCAAGGCCCTGCCTGAAGGTTTTGTCAAATCTTCCTCCAAACTCTCTAAAAATAAACGATTAGAGGACTTAGCCTTTTATTTCCAAATAATGAAAGAGACTTGTTTCCTCTTTTTATCCCTTGCATTGTATGATAATTGTAAATTACTATTAAATTGCTCTGCCGAAGGCTGTGTGTTGCCACTGTTATATTCTACCTCGATAACAATTTCTTCAGTCTTATTTCCTTTTCAAGGACTCGTGCTTTTAGGTACAATATAATATATAGTTTGGCAAGTTTATCTGGAGCTACGTGGCGTCGGTAAGAGGCGAGGAAAAACATGGCGTATATCTGTCAAACGTACAAATGGCGTACGGTACCTATTTTACCAAGTAAAACTGAAATTACAAAGGTAACTGACAATACCAACGCCACTGGATAAATCAATATCAGTCAATTGACGAAGTGAGAGGGAAGATCTCACGCACGCGCTTGCCAATAAGAAGTCAGCTGGTCGATAAAAATCACCAATTATGTAATCGGAGGGTGTGGTTATTATGGTTTTCGTACAACGTTGCCAGAGCTTTAAGAAGCCCATAACAAATTTGGAAAAGTGTTCTCTTTTAATATTCATGAATTGGAGAATAATGTTAATAGAATAAATCCAAGGAAACAAGCACATTATAAAATTAACATTCAATCATATTTTTAATATTGTTGATAATAAAAAGACCCATTTATAATTATTATCACTACATAATCAGTACTTCAACTTTTTCATAGTTAAACGTGGCAATGTTGAATGTTTTCGACTGCATTCCTATCACGGTTTCAGATAAACTTGCCAAAGTAAAATGTTCAGTTGCAGCTTTTGACTCTTGAGGGTCACTAATAACAAAATTACTTACATGTTCCACATCATTCGAATTATGTCTCCAAACAAATGTTAGACCATCGCAGGCATGACCTACGTTGTCTAACAGGCCTTTTAACAGACCACTGTCATCTGCATCATCATATGCTAAAACTTGGACTGTCGGAAGATCCGACTTGCCGTCTTTGTTTGGAAGATGATTAAACAGCAAAGCATATAAATTGTGCCTGCCCCGCCGCGGCTCGAATCAGGTATCTGATGTTTGGCAGGGTCTCTCTCTCGCCCTCGGACCTGAAATATCATTCACCAAATAAAATAATCAGCTTTGTTAAGAAGCTGAATTTGTTTGGTGAAATCTGAATAGGTGTGAGCCACAATAGACTCTTGTGAGTCGCAGTGGAGGGCCTTATAGACCCACTCACCACAAACCTAACCTAACCTAACCTACATGTTCCATCTTTAATACGAATGATTCACTCACCCAGTATTTGAATATGACTTTTTGCCTTCGAATGCTTTTTTAAAACTAAAAAAAAGCATAGAAATATGGTCATTTTACTTTGCAGAGGAACCAGATGCTCCATAAGTATATTGTTTTTTGTCTATATATGTGCCCCTCAATGTTTGCCAATTGGATTTGCATAATTTAGCTGGAACTTATATCCCATATCAAATGTAAATATACTATATACTTTTATCAAAACATACCACTTTTTGTTAAAAGTTGTTCTGCAATAGATCGCCAACATTGTTCTGCTATATTAAAGTTGGAATAAGATAGTCTTGATTGGTCGTAGTTGATCCCCTACTAAATAAATAAATGTATTTCCTTAGGAATCCATTGTTTTTCCATTTTTATATTTTTCGGAACTGATACAATGTATTTTATCTATTCTCTTCCATGTAAGGAATATGTAAATAAAAAACCTAGGCTGGAAGCTCGAACACAAATTCCTATTTAAGCATCTGCTATCTAGGCATATTTTTGTATTATTTAAATGATTATAACAATAAGATTAATATTCACTTTTCATAAATAATAATTGACCGTAAACAACAGAGTATATACCTAGTGGGACAGTGAAAAAGTCGTGAGACATATTGCCGCTACGAAAGGTACGTCCGCATACTATTTTGAATGGTGTAGTTTCTCCCGATTGATAGGTCGCGCTTGCGCGTATTCTAAACATCAACTAATCAAAATTTTCCAGTCAAAGATTAAAGTTAACGTATGGAATACATTTAAACGGTTCATTATTGTGATATTTTGATTAGGATTGATCACACACCTGCTTTTTTTCCATTTCTATCAACGTAATGTGTTAAAAGGACATTAATAATCGATGACGCACACCAAGAAGAGTATTACATGAACTCTAACAGTTCTCAATAAAGAAGTACCAGATTTACCTTGGCAAATTGTTGGCTCAGACATTTTTCGTTCCAAAGGATACAAATATCTCTGTATTATAGACAGCTAATCAGGTTATGTTGATTTTAAGCTAATTAAAAGTTCTACATCAAAGCAAGTAATCGATCAGTTCAAAGAATAGTTTTCTACACATGGTATCTCAAAGAAATTAGACAGTGACAATGGCCCTTGTTTTCAAAAAATTCAAAAATCTATGGTGTTTTTTTTAGATTAGACAAGAAGTCCTCACCATAACAGATGAAATCGTCTTGCAGAAATAGGTGTAAGCATAGCGAGAAATATTCTGAAAAAATGCAATGTAGATCAAAGTGAATACACTTTTAAATGATAGAAACACACTCAGAGCCAACTTAGGCTCCCCTACTAAGCGTTTATATAACAGAATGACCGAATCAACAATCTCTATATCGAAGGATAATCTTAAACCTGACATAATCACCAAAGTTTCAAATGAATTGAGAAAACAAAGGAAAAAACAAATATCATACAGTAATACTAACAAAAGTTATAAAAATAAAGTGAAAATAGTTGATGGAATAAAAGTTTAAACTGCTCACAGACAATGGGAAGGAGGACAAGTTCAAGCAAAAGTAGAAGAAAATCCAAGATCTGTTATTATAAACAGTAATGATGGAAAGTTATATAGATGAAATAGGTACAGAGGTACTACATAAGAAGGAATCAAACATGACTAAAGAAAAAGAAGTTGTCGTTCTACCTGGTCTTGAAATAAATAACTCACCTTCAGCAGAACATAACACACCTTTAACAGAACATTACTCAGAACCTGAAAATATCGGAAAGGAAAATGTTCCACTAAAAAATAGTACAACAAAAACTCAAGAGATTTACGTTACAAGATCAGGAGGATTAGTTAACCAGTGAAGTGTTTCAATCTTCGTATTTTAATGTTTTGTTGTAATTTTTATATCTTTTTATACAGTATTCAGTTTACACTTTGAAGGGAGGATGTAACATTAAGATCTAAGTACCTTAATGTGAACAAACTACCTTGGTGTGATCACTTTAATGATTCGATGATTAATGACTTAAAATATACTTGTCATCGAATATTGTAATCTTTATTTTTGATAATAAAAAATATCACAGTGCGCCCACGTGTTCCATTTCAGAATGTTGAAGCCTGGGCGATGTAAAATGGCAAACTTTTACTCCTACACTCTTGGAGCCACCATCAAGCCACTCTTGGTACTGAATATTTGTTTGTGAGTGCAGAGCTTAATACCTAATAGATATACTCGGAATAATTTCAGAGCTAATACAACCGCCTTTGTGTCTAATTCTTAGGAATAATATACTCTGCTATTTACTAGTTTGTCTACTTAATTATCCAACAGCTTATGGTTTTTATGTTGAACTTGGATAAACATTCCTCAAAATCCCTGAGATACATTTTTCAGCCAAAACTCATTTTTTAATTTATACAAAGCTATTTGAGGTTGATTCAAATAGTCACACCCTATAATAACGTTACATGAGAAGTACGCATCGTGAATTATAAAAGCTTTTTCATTTTCAGAATACTTATCGATGTATACCATACATCTATGTTACATATTTTGTTACATAACATTTCATAATTTGCCATAAAACTTTTCAAACTAATAGAATCAACCAAAGAAATGTCTCTTATAATTAACTCATCAACAATCAATTTTTTAAAAAGGTACATGAACTACCGGGGACAACAACTGAACATTAATATTTCAGAATATTATTGTTTCATTTTGACTGAAACTAGAAGTTTCTAATTGATTCCACTTTGGTAATTGATAATATATGAAAACTTTAAATTGATGAATTTCGATATGTAAAATATAATCAAATGACAGAAATTACATTCAATGTGATACCTACTTGATGTTTAATATGTTTTTTGGCTAACTTGTGATCTTTCTATTCATATAACACAAGATAGATCACTAGCCAAAATATTAATCATCAAGTAGGCATAACATAAAGTGTAACTTCTGTCATTCTGACGATGATATTTTAAATATCGCAAATATTATCAATTTTAAATTTTCATATATTTTTTATCAAAGTGGAATCAATTGGGAAGTTTTAGCTTTATATAAAAAAGAAATATGTGTGGATTCCGCAAAATAAGGGTCGAAATTCAATTAGAATACCATTGATAAATACCTATACCCTTTTCGTAAACATTTTCATTCCAGTAAGTATTTACTAAGTTTATTCTATTTTGATCTAGAATCGAGTTCAGAAAAAGTTTAAAATCGAACTAAAAAGTGAAAAATAATTCTCAATTTAAGAATAAAATGATAAAATGATGTGGATACCAGGTCATTCCAATATATCTGGTAACGAGCTAGCGGATTCAGAAGCCAAAAATGCAGCCTTACAGCCGCCGAATGCTGGGAATCCCATATCGACACACTAAGATCACCCATTTGTATCTACTAGCAGGGTCACAAAGACCCACTTGCAACCATTGTAGAAAACGACTCACATATTTTCTTGTGATCTCTTCACTTGTGCTACTAACTGAAATAAAAGGCATACTGCAAAATGATCACCCAGCCCTGAATAGACTGTTAAATTACCTAAAAGAATCCAATCTTATGCAAAGAATATAAAATGAGAAAAAAAAGTACAAGTGTACATGACCTTAGCTGTCACGGCCCTGGATAAAAAATAATTAACGAGAAAATCACCTACTGTCATTATGGTAATATGGAGTGCTCGATATCAGTTGTTATTACTTTTTACTACATAGTTTTATTCCGAAATGCCTAGTTAGAGAATATGTATGTAGTACAAAGCAGATAAAGCTTCCTTTTTAGTTTTTTTTACTATAATTTATTCAATACATAACTAATTGCATTACTTTCTGACTGTTCTCAATAGAGATAAATAGCTTATTGCATTTCCTACTAGTTGACAATAACTGAGATTCTTTCTCTCAATTTGGATTTTAGAATTATATATAATCAAATTCCCTTCTACTTTGTGTATGCAGATTTCTCAAAATTTCAGGATTCAACAAAAATTTTCCATTATTTTTTTGGCTAACTGTTTTGCTTCTGTAATTGTTTTTCCTCTTTCCTTCAATATTTTGGCTAAGTTGTTATCCCATGATTCTTTGGGTCCACCTCTGTCTCTTTTAACAATCACCTTTGCTTCCCATACATTTTTAACTAGTCTAGTATCCTCCATTCGCTGTAGGTGTCCCCACCAGTTCATTTGTCTTTCTTCTATATAATCTTGCATGGACTTTATTTTTGGCTCCTCTCTTATGTCTACATTCTTTATTCTATCTCGTTTTGTTATTCCTTTCACAGAACTCAGGTATTTCATTTCTATAGCTTGTATTCTACTCTTCATTTTTTGGTCCAATACCCACGTTTCGCTGCCATAAGTAAGTATCTGTCTCAAAACTGTTTGGAATACTGTCATTTTGGTTATTTTTGAGATTTCCTTTTTATTAATAAATCCAGGTTTCAGCATAAGTGGTAAGTTTTTATGGCTTCTCCTGTTATTTCCATAATATCCCTATCTTGTTTACCAGTGCTGTCAATTGTTGTTCCTAAGTATTTAAAGTGGGTAACCTGTTGGATTATACTTTCGTTAATTGTTATATTCAACCTTTCTTGATTTTTTGCTATCATCATTATTTTCGTTTAATTTGCATTTATTTTCATTCCATTCAATTTCAGAGTTCTATTCCATAGGTCTATATTTTTTTGAAGACCTTTCTCTGTATTGGCCATTATAATTAGATCGTAAGCAAATGCACATTCACGTATCTTAACTGGTCTAAGTTGCTTCATACCTACAGAAAGTTCCTGTGTATCTGTTTTTGTTTGCTTTATTATGTGGTCCATGAAAATATTGAATAAAGTTGGGCTTAGAGCTCCACCTTGTCTTAATCCCTGATTTGTCTCAAATGTTTCAGATGCTTGGTTATTTTTGATTATATAGTTTATGTTTTTTCTGTAAATACTTTTCATTACTCCTATTAGTTTTTTATCAACTTTCCTTTCTTCTAGTATGTTCCATATTTTCTTTCTACAAACTCTATCAAAAGCTTTCTCCAAGTCTATAAAGGCGAAGTATGTCTTTGTTTTGCTATTTTGTGTTTTCTCTATGATTTGCTTAACTGTAAATATGTGGTCGTGTACACTTCTTCCCATCCGAAACCCACTTTGTGCTTCATCCAGTGTTGGTTCTGTGTGCATTTTAATTTTTTATCAATAATTTTTTTATACACCTTCAGGGCTGAACTTAGCAGCATTATCCCCCTGTAATTGCTGTACTCTCTAACATCTCCTGTTTTATGTATCGGTAGTAGTACTCCTGTCTGCCAATCTTCTGGTATGTTTCCTTCCGACCATGATTTATGACAAACATCTAAAACCAATTCTGTTCCTTTTTCTCCCAAATTTTTTATCATTTCTGAAGTTATTCTATCGTGACCTGCAGCTTTTCCTTTTTTAATGTTCTTATTGCTTCTATAATGTCATTCAACGTAATATCATCGCACGTTCCTTGTTCCTTATTTACAGACTCTGTTTTTTCCATTGATTCTTCATAATAAGTGGTAGCTAATAGTTTTTGAAAATGTTCCTTCGATTTGTCCATTATTCCAATATCATTTGTTAGTAGGTATTTCTCCTTTTTGGTCTTTCACTGTCGATGTATTTAATATTTTATTACCTCTCATTTTTTTTATCGTTCTGTAGAACAGTTTTTGGTTGTTCTTACTGTTTTCTTCCAATTTCCTACCAAACAGTTCCCAGCTCTTCTGTTTTTTTTCTTTGACTATATTTTCGACTATTTGTCGTTGTTTTTTATATTCCTGGTAATTTTCATTTGTGATTTTTCTTTCTGTCAGTTCTGTGTATGTTTTAGCTATCTCCTCTACTATTAACTTGTATGTTTTCATTGTGTCGTATATTGCATTACTCTTACATCTTCTACTAAATTCCTATTTTCTTTTTCTACAAGAACGTGATCGATTATGGATTTTTCTGTGTTGTTTTTCCCTTGCCTTGTACTTATACTTGTGGATTTTTTTATGTTGGAAGAATGTATTACTGACTATAAGATTATTTGTTTTACAATATTCTATTATGCTTGATCCATTATTGTTTAATTTGTGTTCTCCATGTTTTCCAATTAAATTATGGTTATTCTGAGATTCAATTTGTCTTTGTGTATTCGTTATGCGAGTGAAATAGAAAAATACTAAAATCGAATGAATCCAGTGGTAATTAAAAACATTGACCCTTAACCTTTTGTCGTATAAACCGTTCAACCATCGTTATTATGTTTTTATTTTCCAATAAAACTCTGTTTACGGCGGAAGATATTAAAACAGTGAATTGACAATAGCATCGGTGTAATTTAGCGACCCACAAGCTCAAGTATTCTCTAAGAGTGCCTTTCGATTAACAGCTATATCGGTCAAGTGATATACGAACGTGGTCATATTAGAAACATAAGTTATAATGCAGTTGAATTGACAAAGTGGGAGTGAATTAAATTATTCCAAGGTGTCGTAAAGAATATTACATAATGTTTACATTTATCAAGTGGTGACTCGAGGGAATAGAGTATTGTCTTTTCAACAAAAGCTACAAGATCAAGCTATATTGGAAATTTAAATGAAACAAACCATCTGAAAACATCAAATTGTAGACACATTTCAGCAGAGCATATTGCATTACTATTCAAAAAGTTTATCACAAGAGAGAATGAAATGAAAAAAATTAATTACTAGAAGCACAATACGATGAATGAAATGAAGTATACTACAAAACTGATCAGTTATTTGAAACAATCGTAATATTGCATTAAAAATAACAAGCGTTTTAATCACTACATTTCAAAAATAATAAAAAAGCGCTATCCAAAAAAAGACCGTTCCTAGAACGTTTAGTCCACTAAAATCCATTCTTAGTAGACTATTCTATGGGAAGTGGATGAAAATTAACGAAAAGCCGTTATATTTGATTTTTGATGTTCCAATCTATACAAAGTCAGGATAAGGATTGAATTTTTAACAGGTATGGTGTCCAAAAGTTTTCCATTGATATTCTAGAGGTTATTATCGTAAGATGTGAATCAGAGGTATTAATTTACAAATTATTTTTCTGATATGAGCATATAGGTGTGGATTGAATACAAAAAACAGTAATCAATTATTCTATATTCGAATTAAATTTCAATAATTCCACATAGAGTGTTGAATGACGAACTCCAGAACAATCTTCAAGAGCACTGAAATGAATCAATCAGAGCTGTAATCATCTTGATGCAAATTGGAATGATAATACGAGTATTCTTTATTGTTTCTTTTACAATATACAATATATTCAGGGCAATTTACTAGTGTGATAAGTTCATTCATCATGAAAGATACCATGAAAGGTTAACTATGAAAATTGTAGGTAGCTTTGAGCTTCATATTTCAAAATTCGTCATAATGTAACAGAATGTTCCATAACTCGATGCCAGAACTTGTGTTGTTTTGAATGGAACAACCAATATTTTTTTTTAAACTGAAACTAGCTTCATTTCCCAATACAACAATACAAGGTTGAGATATGTTATATGGGGTATTCGAGATGTTAAAAACAATTCCACGTCAAAATTGTAATACAAGTTCAACGCCCTGTAAAATTGAACAGGAGTGAAAAAATAGAAATCCATTGAAGCCAAAGCTTTTCAATAATTATCAAAATTTCAGAACACGAATGATTTTTAAATATGTATTGAATCAAATACATGGTGAGTCAAAAATCAAGTACCTACACTATTTTCGCGGTAATTTAATACTACTATTACCATGTTCCTATTTTTATGAAGCATTTTCTGTACCTTAAGTTATTAGTTCTTGGAATATGTTATTTTTATATGCAAAGTATCAATTAAGTATATAATAGTTAACCAGATTTTATGTATTTCATTTTAGTAAAAAGTGTGTTTTTTTCGCTTGCTGTCCACTATTTCTCCATTAAAATATTTTTTTGAGAACCTTGAACTGCAAACTAACATCTGGTAAACTTCACATACCACTATACAAAAGAAATAGATAAATAAACTATCAAACAAGTTAACAGCATAAAATTCACTGAAGTTTGAATTGCTGTCAAAATCTCAACAAAATCACAATCTGGAGACAAGGTGAAATAACTTCAAAAATACAATATTGGAAGCAGCCAAAGAAATATGTTGAACTAGTAAAAAGATTAGCTATAATAAACAGATCGCGTAATTCCTATCACTAATTGCAATGGTCCACTATTCTTTGTCAGTTTCTGATTGTTTTTGGAACAAACTCAGAGTCAACTCTGAAAAAATGTACCTAATTCTTAAAAAAAATTATATGCTGCAAATGTATGTGAAGACCGTCCAAAAAATATGTTACATCAGATACCTATATTCAATTTTCTCAATAGTATAACCACCCTCATATCCCAATAACTTTTTGGGAACTAGACTTTAATTAGTGATAAGTTATATCGCAAATTATCGTAAGTGCCATTGTCTGGAATGCGGGAAGCAAGAGATGAGGTATCTTTTTCTAGATTTCTGGCTGTTTTAACCAAGTGTTGTTAAACTGTGGAGTGATAGAAATTTATAGATATCGCAGAATAATAATTATTTTAACGCTTTATAAAATTTTGAAAAATATTTTCTAAAGGCACTGACCGTTCAAATAAGAATCAACAAATACTTTCCTGGCTATAGGCACCGACGGATATTGAATTACACTTCAAAGTCAAACGGGGTTGACATAATTACACGATACTTAACACCAACCATTCTGGTTTGCAATTAGAAGGGACAACAAAACATTATAATGCGTTGAAATAATTATTATTCCGATATCTTTTGGTAACGCGTTTTATTAAATACTACAATATTACAGGAATCTGTAATAATACTTCAATAGTTATTTGTTCAACTGGGCAGGGAATTTACAGAATATCTGCTACGGCGAAGACAAGCAAATCTGATTCCCTGACGTGTGAATCAATATATTTGCAGAATGCTACAAATAACAATTCAATATAAATATTATATAATTAATTTTTTAACATGAATTTTATAATAAATGTTTCTTCATGTTAAGTTTTGGGTTTTTCCCCACGCTAGAAGAAAAAAATAGTGTACCTAACACGTGCGTGAAGTGATTTTTCCGCACTTTTTAGGTAAACCACTATTTTGTGTTCATTTATTCGAATTTTCAAAGGTCTAGATATTTCAACTAAACAAAATTTGTCGCATTTACAAGATATCTGAAATCTGCAGTTTTTTAAGCTTTATTTTTTGGTTTAGTTTTTGATGGTATAGATCTCAACGTATTGTTAGATTTAAAGTTGATTATAACAAAATCAACATAGCTTTACTCCTCCTTGGCTTATACCACTTCCAGAACTTGACCTCCATTTATTGACCTACAACAAAACGGAAACCAATCCAAAAATAATTATCAACGCCTTTCGCAGTTCTATTACTCACTATCCTGAGCACGTTCCTATTTACACAGACGCATCAAAAACAGATTGTGGAATTGGATCTGCCATTTTTGCGCCCAACATATGCTTAAAATACAAACTACCACCAGAATCAACAGTTCTGACAGGAGAGCTTTATGCCATATATAGGGCACTGAGTTTCATCAAAACAGGATGTGAAAGAAAATTTTTGATAATTACTGATTCCTTGAACTCATTACACATAATATCTGAACTATACAGTCATCATCCTATTGTCAATATAATCAAAACAGAATTATATGAATTGAGAAGAATAAAAGTATCGTATTCCTATGGGTTCTCTCACATGTGTGAGTGGTGGGTAACAAAGAAGCCGATAAATTGGCATGAGAAGCAGCAAATGATAATAGATTAATTCCACATTTAAATCAATTACCAATAGACCTGAAAATCACCTACAAACACAAAATTTTGAAAAATTGGAGTGATAGCCTGAAACAATCCCAGCCTCGAGAGATCAAATCTTTGTTTGGACCATGGAAAAATAATGCCCCCAATCGGTTCATGGAAGTGGTAGTGACTTGACTACGTCTAGGACATAGCAGAATCAGCCATCAATATCTACTGTCAAAGGAGTGTCAACCGTATTGTGAAGTATGTGAACATCCCATCACAATAAAACATATTTTGATTATGTGTCCGTTATATAGTGTCGCAAGGTTACAGCATCACCTACCGAACAATTTAAGTGCAGTGTTCAAGGAGTGCAGTATACAAATTTTAATACAGTTTTTAAAGGATTCTGAGCTTCTATACCAAAAATAATTATTGTATCGTTCAACTTACCTATGTACAAAGTAATCATTCGCTCTTCCACCACTAATAACCAATATGGTTGATGCGGAAATAAAAAAAATAAAAAGTTGATTATAAATTTTCTAAATCATTAGTACAATCATTGAGGAATAAAAAAAGGTAGAACGTGTCGCGGGACACACGGTAGGAACTTTAGTTCCTTTGAAGCAAAAAATTATGTAATACATTTGACGTTATAGATAAACGATTTTCATATTCTTTGGTGGATGAGTAGTAAGCATACTAGACTCTCACGCGGTAGACCCGGGTTCGATTCCCAGCGAGGAAATTTTTTTACTGTTAATTTTTAAATAATTATTCTGCTTGATATTGATATCGACAACAGGTAGACGTTTGAAATATTTAGCAGAATATTCATTATTATAGATAATGGTACGGTACCCTTCATGAGGGAGTACGACTGGCAACATCTACTTATAACAGCATCGTATATTTAAAAAGGGAAACCGTAGCACTGTACAAATTGTACATTTAAGAAATGTACGTTTATCACAAAAAATTAGTGAAGACATGAAATTGAATTGGTACGATTATGAATAAAATTGTTGAACATTTTTAATTTCAGGTTATATTTATTTTACAGTATATTCAAATGTTTATTTTCTAGATTTTTTCTTGAATGGATCGTAGAAAAAATATAATGTTCGACTCGTGTGGATTGTCCATATCCACACTAGTTGCACAAACTACTATTCTGCACAGTTTACAAAATGGAAATGTAGGCCATCAGTTAACTAAACGGATATGATTTCATATACATCCTAGAACGTATTTGAAATCCACCAATCAGCATTCGAGTTTAGTATCCGTCATTCATCTTTTTTCAATTTAAAAGAAACGTCAAAATAACTTGTCAAAAAAAGTTTCTCATAGAAGCGCACTGGATCAAGAATATTCATTTACAAAGATAAACTTGAAAGAAATAATCCGTACAAATTACCAACAAATACTCAAAACAGAATAAAATGGGTATTTAAAGGGACCTCAGATTTTATAAAATTATGTAATAGGCACATCTGACGTTATAGATAAACAATTTTCATATTTCTCAGTGGTCGAGTAGTAAGCAATCCAGACTCTCACGCCGTAGACCCGGGTTCGATTCTCGTGAAAAAGTTTTTTTTTAATTGTTACTTTTATTTTTAAAAATAATTATTCTGCTTGATAATAATAACAACAACAGGTAGACGTTTAAAATATTTAGCAGAATATTCATTATTATAGATAGTGGTACGGTACCCTTCATGAGGGAGTCCGACTGGCAACATCTACTTATAACAGCATCGTATATTTAAAAAATGAAACCGTAGCATTATACAAATTGGACATTCAAGAACTGTACGTTTACCACAAAATTAGTGGAAACATAAAATTGAATTGTAAAATGTTTAATTTGAAGTTATATTACAGTTTATAGAAATTTTTATTTTCTAGATTTTTTCTTAAGTTGGTCGTAGAAAAAATATGCTGCTCGACTCGTGTGGATTGTCCATATCGCACTTGAACGATTGAGCACTCCGCCTACGGCGTCGTGCTCAAACTTCGTCCTCGTGCGATATGGCCATCATATCCACACTAGTTGCACAAACTACTAATTCTTTCAAAATATGCCCTTTTACATTTAAAAACAACCTGCCAAATGTCAAATCAATTTATCCATCCATTTTAAAGTTATCGAATTAAAACATTCAAGTTTTCAAAATTTCAACACCCTGTATTTCGGAAAGTAAATGTGTTAGACCCCTTAATCGCGCAAAAAATTATGGAAGTAATAGTAAAATTTATCCGAACAAATTCAAGTAGATCACCCACTGCGAATACCAGCTTTGCATAGAATTTCAATATAGCATCGTGATTTTTTTTTGGATATTCCCGCACATCAAGCGTTATCGAGGCAGGATAATTGTTCATTTATAGTCTATAGTCTATAGTGAACGATTATATCTGGTTTTCTTGAAAAATCATCAATTCAAAGTACTTTTTTCAATTAATATTTATAAACGGAAAAATAAGTTATGATAATTGTGTTTCAGGATCGACATTGTAATTGAAAACATTAAATGAAGAATAATTCTCATACAAATATAGGTATATATTTTATACAAGGTGAATATACACAGATTCCCAAAATTGATTGGGAGATATACCTACTTTTTACTTTGTATAAACACAATAGTTATTCTTAACTTTTCTTCATAGTTAGCTGATAAGCAAAATTCACATTTATAGTAATACATCGATATCAATTAAATTATCCCATCGCCTTAATTGCTATCAGACTCGCTGAATAATTCAATTCCACTGAAATCATCATTACCGCCACTACTATCTGAAATATCTTCATCAGATGAACCTGTATTTACAACAAATGCAAGGGAATCTTCAGCCTCATTAAATAAAATGTTCTTTCTTTATCCACATATACTCAGTTTTTTTAACGTGTTGACAAATAGAACACCACACATCATCTGAAACTTCGTCAAATTTTTGCCTGGCCAAACTTTCCACATCAGCTAATTTGAACGAAGTGTTATGGGCTGCCACCCAGTTTCTTACCAATGCCCAAATTTTTTCTATCGGGTATATGGATGGTATGGTGGCAAGCGTAATACTTTATGGCCATGTTCTTCCAACAATTTATCCAATTTATAAGTTACTGCTATGCCTAAGTGTAAACTAGAATTTTTTATTAGTTTATACAGGACTGGTTTGGTTTGAAATTTGTCATGTGCAATGTTATTTGCCTCAAGCCACTGTATCATTTCAGCCTTGAGAGATGCTGAAGTGATACTTTTTTCCAGTCTAACAATATGATATGTTGCATTATCAACTACCAACAAAACTGATTTTGGAGGCATTATTACACGAATATTGGGAGGTACAAGAACGTATTGAATTATTAGATCCTAACGAAGCCGAAAATAACGAAGCTCAATTATTTGAAGATAATTATTATGAGTTAATCGGAAATGTAAAATCTATAGTTGATAAACATTATAATGACAGCCGAGGTTCGGTCGAGCGCTCCGAGATTGGTTCAGTAATTAATAACAGTTTGAATCCTGTAACTCACGACACGGTAAAATTGCCACCTATTCAATTGCCTAAATTTGATGGCCAATATAGTTCATGGTTCGAGTTTAGAGACGCGTTTTTGGGTCTGGTAGACAAAAATGTCAATTTGACAGATTATCAAAAATTTTATTATTTACGTCAAGCTCTGTCTCCAGAAGCATTGAAAACTATAAAATCATTAAAGGTAACTTCAACCAATTATACCATTGCTTGGAAGAAAATGGTAGAACGATATGAAAACGAAAATTTAATTATCAATAATTATATTAAAGATATTTTTGAATCCCCACCGGTAACAACAGAATCTGCCCCCGCATTACGTAACTTATATGAACAAACCTCTAATAGTCTTTTAGCCCTTAAGGCATTAGGTGAAGAGGTA
>CAJUYI010004757.1:0-17506 GCA_910591695.1 Galerucella pusilla
ACGTCTGGCAACCATGAAGGTCACCTCCGCTTTCTTGATCACGTGCTCAATAATTTGGTTAATACTTAATTTTTGATTTCCTATCACAATAGTTGAGTTACGAGCAAACAGTTCATTTACGTTAATTTATAAAACAACAATCTTTGAAAACAACTGACAAAATACTTACGAACAGCGCATGTCAGTCATCACACTTCCTTCTTTCGATCGAGTATCGAAATTACTGTTCCGTTGCGGCTCTAGAACGATCACAAAATGGTTGGAACGCATATATAACCGTAATATTACGGTCACGAATAGCTTGGAACGTCATTACCTATATGCCCTTGCGCAGGGCCATTCTAGAATGGTTCTTTGCAAGGTTGGAACGAACCTATTATTATCATGCCTAATAAACAATATTATAACAAATGTATTCAAATTGAGCCATCGCTATTTAAGTTGGTTTTTGTTTAATATTTGGCTATTTTTACATTTGGTGGGGACACATTCAAAGAATGGACAATAAAAGAACATATGAAGCAAAATAAAAATGAAAAGAAAAAAGGAAGGCCAAGAGAAACATGGAATACAGCAATGGGTAAAATTCTACTAGGCAGAGGCAAAACATGGCTAAAGGCTTAGACGTTAACGAGGAAAAGGATGGAAAAAATCCAAATCCTGTGTGTTTGCAATTTCATAAACATGTTTGTTTATGTTTCAATCCAAAAGCCCTGTGGTAGCTTTTTATTTTCAAATGGCGCCCCCTGTATATTGACAGCAATTGATAGCACATACTTGGTATTTTTTTCAATTAATAACAACACTAGCATCAATGTTCTATGAAGTTTCAATTTCAACCAAAATAACTCTGATGCAATTCAAAAAACGAACACAGCAAGTGTTCAAAATTATTTCCTGCAGAATAAGACATGCTTCACGAATGCGTTCTTTAAGATCAACTAAATCATAAAATACTACAACCCACAATTGTAATCTTGCGAGAACTTTTGTTGTCGCAAGATTTGGCGAAATACTTACTATCAGTTACGATTTATATTTTTCAATAAACAGCTGCATTTTGTGTTATTTTGGTAAAATCAATTTATTTTCATAAAAGATAAAATTTTTCCTCAATTTGATATTTAAAATTCCCGCTGAAATTTATAGTTCTTGCGGCCAAAATCCAGATGGCTTTTAAAACATTAGTCACTGCTGACAACGTAAGAGTTACAAATCTAGGTTGAAGTATTTTATGATCTAGAGGATCTTGGAGAACGCATTCGTGTAGCATTTATGCTTCGGCTATGATTCAGACGGGGCCAGCACAACAACATTTGATAATAAAAAGTGAGGGGTAGCTACCACAGGGCTATCAAATGTAAAACATTTTTTTCATAAGTCATTAGGAAGGTACTTTAATGCCATTCAATGCAGTGTTTTCATTTATTAATAATCTTGTCAAATAAACGAGATATTGCCTGTATGCGATAAGAGGGACACCCGGTATTGCATTGAAATGTTAGAGTCTTCTAAAGACGTACGCTACTGACAAAAACCCAATACTCATGAGGGCAACCACTCAACTAATAGTCTTTTACGGACCACA
Source organism: Galerucella pusilla (assembly GCA_910591695.1). NCBI lineage: Eukaryota > Metazoa > Arthropoda > Insecta > Coleoptera > Chrysomelidae > Galerucella > Galerucella pusilla. The sequence goes on from CAJUYI010004757.1 coordinate 1,589, forward strand.
AAAATTTTGAGTCAATTAACGTGTATACAGGGATATTCAATTGTATAAGTAGAAACAATTTCTGATGTCGTACCTACACATCAAACACCAGTGGAGTTGCATCACTCAAAATTTACCCTCAGGTGTTTCAAATGTTATTTTTTACAGTGGGGTAACCGAAAGTCCAATTGAATTTTTTTTTTTTGAAAAATCGACGTTTTGAGACTTAAAATGTACGCTACTGCCGTCTGCCATATATCAAATCTTAATAACCTGTATGACCAAAAATCAAATTTTTCTCTTCTTTCTAATAAAAATTGCATAGATAACAACTTGAAAATATTCCAGCAACTTCCCTTGCGTATTAAAAAGCATTTCCCAGCAAACATCTTATTCTAATTCCTCAACTGAAACTTTCCACAAACTTCTTTAATAACATTATACGCTAAGTAATTCCAACAAATCCACCTGATGTCCTTTTCCAGCTATAAATAAACCTGAAGAGCGTCGCAGTCGCGATTTCGTATCCCAAAAATAAATCGACGTAAAATTTGAATAAATTTTCGAATACGGCGCTGACAGGACAAAACAATAGAATTCTCTTGTTGTTCGCTCCACCGGAAAGTTTTAAATGATACAAACGTTTTAGAAAGGTGATTGTTTTCATTATTTATTTCTCCAACAATAAGAAAAGCCAGGATCGTTGTTTATAGCATCATTATTTTTTAATAGTCATGTAATCTTCTTAAAAAGTCCGCGATGGAAGGAAATTGTTCATATATATACAAGATTTTCTGTAATTCAGTTGACGGGAGAAAAATTCATTTTCAATTCAATTTTACTTGCATTTGTATTATTTTATTCGCGATGACGTTCAGTGAGACCCAAAAGATCTATTGTGCCCTCTTACTTCTACTTCTACTTCCTTCAGTCCTATTTCCCGGAGGAATTTTAGGATATATGCAGGTTTCAACTTAGGCAAATGTTCCTCTTCTATCCAGTAATCTCCCAGGTGCTGTGCTCTAGGATTCTGAAGTGCTGTGCAGTTGGAAAGTATGTGGATGGAATTTTTTTCTTCCTTGCCACAAAATCTATATCCTTCCTCCACTATTTTTATCTTTTTCAGGGGCCCATTCAGGCGACAATGTCCCGCTAGGATCCCTGTTAACTCTTAGCGCAGTTTTACTTTGACTTATGTATTCATTTGATCTCAACAGGTTGTAGTCACCCAGAAGAATCTTGGATTGTATAAGCCCTACTATACTCGATTTGAAATTGGTTGATAGTAATAAATCATTAAAATCCGTCAAACACGTATACAAAGTTGTAGGCATCTTCTCCAATCTTCTGGAGTGATACGGAGCGTTATCTTTGTTCGAAATACTCCTCAAAAACATCAGCATTCATATCCTCGTGGTAATCGCCTGTACGAACTGATTGGAATGATAATAGTCCACCTTCTAAAAAGCCATTGGAGCTACCGATGTGAGTTATAATTAATCGTTTTCCTTTTCCAGAGGGCGGATTTATTCCTGTTGATAGACCGTCTAAAAATGCTTGCCGGTGAGAAGTCACATTTTTGTCTGTCCATATTTTTCCAACTGTGTAGCCTTCGTTCAGCCATGTTTCGTCCAAATAGAAAATTGTTTTGTTTTCATTGCGAAATTGTCTTATTTTTCTCAAATAATTACGTCTCCAACACACTATTCCATTTTTTTCGAGCAAATGAGACTTCCGACTATGTTTTTCCCATCTAAAATTCATTTCTCTTAGAACTTTCCATAGTTTATCTCTCTTGATTGCAGGAAAGTCTTCTTTTACTGCCCCTAAAACTCTATCCAAAGTAGGGATCTCCTTATTGAAATAGAATGAATGCACCTTTCGTCTTATGATGGCCTTTTCGTCCTCATCGATCGGTATTGTTCGCCTTCCTGGAGATGGTTTTGGTGGCGTCACGGTTCCTGTCTTTTCTTCCCGCATCAGCCTGTAGATGGTTGCTTTTCCAATACCTGTCATCTTTGAACAAAGTTCCACTGTAGAATCGATACTTATTGCACTTTTTTGATATCTAAGTGCATTAAATACATTAAGCACAATAATCTTTTCACTAATGCTTAGCGCTGATTTCGCAGCTCGCTTAACTGGAATAAATCCTGAAAGACTCTCCATTTTCAAAAATTACCCAAATGTGTGTCCTAGAATACTCGCATTAGGTTTGTTCGCTCTTAAAATGACTCACAGTTTTATACCAATAAGTAGAGGTAACTACCTACCTACCTTTTTCGTAACAACCTGAAGTAACATTGTGTATTAATTGTTCCCGGAATTCTCGGCATAATTATTTTTACCTGTTATGACAATAATGATTACTAAATTATTCGGATAAGTAAATAGGGTTCAAACCGGCACGTCAGGTAGGTGCGCCTATGGAATCGGCTGCTAAAAATGATTTATTACTATCAACCAATTTCAAATCGAGTATAGATCTTTTAAATGGTCAGATCTTCTCTTTTTCTCCGCTTCACCTATTAATTTTTTTTACTTGGTTATTATCTCTTTATTTCCCATTTGCTCCAATACAACAATAATAAAAAACCGAAATCTAAAGACGCATTTGTCAATTAATTTAATTTTGTAGCCAAAAATAAGCCAATCTGAATCTGATTCCCAGATATTGAAAAAGTTATAGCAAATTTGCTGTCAAGAAAATCAAAAGCATTGTATGAAACGTCTCAATCTATCTTCCAAAAGTGTTGCAGAAAGAAAAAGAAATAAAATACCGAAAAAGCAATATCAAAAAAGGATCTTTTTGCTTATTTTTCATACAATTTTATGATACGAACAACAATATGTGTCGATAAATTATTTATTCCCACACTGCATTGACACTGTTTGCCATATGAAATTGTTGGAAAAGTTACAAAGGTCGAAAATCTGTTGTAACGATTTTGCGATTCAGCATCTTTTTTTATTTTTTCCAATTGATGGCTCCATCGTAAATTTTCTATATTACAGAATTAAGGGTCAAATTTAAAATGGTACTGAATTATCGAATCAGCTCATATTTTATTGCAAACGATAAAAGTACACGTTTTATTTGACATAAAATGCAGATGGTTTAAAATGGTACACGAGTGAAAAGTGCCATAACTATTTCTGTCAGTTAACATCAATTTTATGTTTGCTATCCGCTGAGTCAAACCTAATGAAAATTGTTTATAAAATTATCAAAATAAGTTCATAATAAACATCCGCGCGACCAATGCTTTGAGCAATTTAAAATTTTGGCGAATGCGCACTAAGTTGAAGTTTTGGTGGATGCGTCCTCGTCTTCGCCATTTGTTTAAACAATTAGGTCGCCATGTAGCTACTTATTTTCTAGTAGTTGACAATTCCAGACTTTGGAATATTCACGTTCAATTTCGTGCTTGAATATAAATCGAAAATTATGGATGAATGTGTAATAATATCATTTAGCAATCTTGTATTTATTTTTCCTATTTTATAGGTAATCCTGGCTCTCGTACGATTTTCGATTTTTTTATATGTTTTAGTCTTAATGATAATTGAGAGATCTTGATGTGTTGAAACTGTGCAGGCCCCTTCGGTTTGGCGGTGGTGGCGTCTTGTAGTTGAGTCCTGAGCATAACATTTTGCCTCCTAGCACTATAAATCTCGCAATAATAGCAAATGTCCTGTATGTCAGGGGCTCATGAGGTGGTCTGCCACACTTCTGTGCCATCAGAATTTGTTAGGCTGGTGTTTTAACAGCAAGCGGAAGCAATGAAACCGAACAAAATCATCAACAATCACGTTATGTAGGTTAGTTGGATCCATCTAACTCCCAAAGTCCTCACGATTGCGCCCCAAAAGCCTTTTTAATATTTTCTTGATCCCACGCACCCATCTCTAGTACCTAGTGGATACTTCATGAAAAATCCGGTAGTGCGAATAGATACTGAGATAGATATTTGTCAAAAGAGCCATTACCCGTGACATACGTCAGTCGGAACAAGCCCGACATTCACGATATGAAGTATATTTGTGGCTCTGAGTGTGCACCAGAGTGCTACCTGAAATGGAAAATTGCTTCGTTTACAATACAAACCGCTTTGTCGGTAGGCTAGTTTTTGATAAGAATATGGTTGCGGACATTCGTATACGGAATGAAGAGCTGATAGTTCAATTAATGAAAATGATTCAGTGGCTTTTTGTTTCAATTAACAGCTGTCTGCTTGTGAGTGTCGGAACGAATACTATAGACTCCACAATACCCATACGTCTTAGGTAACTGAAGATCAGACAATCGAAAGTAAATCTACGTGGGATATACACAACTGAAGATGCAAGTAGGTCGTTCCGCTTATGTCGAAGGAAAAAATAATAAAAATACGCAGCGTCAGGACATAGAAGACAACAAGAAAATGTCTGACAATTTCCGACTGACGTTTGTCACGGGTGCTGGCTCTTTTGACAAATATCTATCCCAGTATCTATTCGAACTACCGGATTTTTCATGAAGTATCTACTACTAGAGATGGGTGCGTGCATGGGATCAAGAAAATGTTAAAAAGTCTTTTGGGGCCCACTTGTGAGGACTTTGGGAGTTAGATGGATCCAACTAACCTACATAACGTGATTGTTGATGATTTTGTTCGGTTTCATTGCTTCCGCTTGCTGTTAAAACACCGGCCTAACAAATTGACCATTGCGGAGGCACCCTCTGGAGAAATGGTGCAGGGTCCTTTAATGGCGAAATTTAAAGTGGAACTTCAATTATCGAATCAGCTTATATTTTATTACCAACAGTACAAGTATACGACTTATTTTCACATAAAACAGACGGTTTAAATTAGACAATAATGAACGGTATAATTGCCGCGTACCATAACTATTCCTGTCAGTAATTAACAAATTCATGTTTTTCATCCGCTGCCTCGAATTTTATAAATAGTAGAAAACTGTGAATGAAATCATCAACCATAATATTCTGATAATCAGCATTAGAAAGTGATATCCTCTGTGCTACTTGAAATTTTGGCGTGTCTGTTTTAAAATAATTGCCGCGTCTAGGTGTGATAATTAGTTGCTTATTTTCTGGTGGTGGATCATTCCAGACTTCAATTTGGGACACCTAATTTTTTAAAGTAAAACAAAGAATATATAACCTATATAACTTCCCTTTTCAACTTGTAACAACAAAAACAAAACAACACAAAGCTTTTTTTCGTTTGTCAAATAAAGGCAACCACCACCGATAATCCACCCTAACTTTTTCACATGTCTCGAGGCGTTTTTCCTCTTTGATTTCCCAAATGACCTACAGCCTTTTATAATTTTAATTTAGAACTCGGTATGTACAATATATTTCAAAAAGTTTTATACAAAAAAACCACGACGAAAAGCACAACTTGGAATATAGAGAAAATTGAAAATATAGTAAAGAATTCTCGATAAGCACGTCAGCAATTGTTAGATTGTTAACAATTATTTTCACAACCAAAAGCACGAAAAGCCTTAAACACTCAAAGCGTCTCACTGGTGGAACCGTACACCAATCCTTATTAATTCTTTCCTTATTGCACTTTTTATTAGTGTATATTGCTGCAGCTCCTGTACATGATACGACGGATAGGAACTCGTATTGTGCTGGGTGAATTAGATGAAATGATATTTACGACTTGTTCACTGTGGTATTTAGGGGAAGAATAATAATTGCATCTTGGGGTATATTACACTATAATTAAGCTAGGATTCCTGTATACTTTTATTGCGAATACCTAACAATTTATTTCGTCGGAAAAATTCACTTGAAAGTTGATTATTGAGTGGGGAATAACGTCTGTATCATTCATAATAGTACATTACTAGTGGACCCGATAGACGTTGTCCTGAGCTAACCGCTTCTCTTATCAAATTATCGGTACCAATTTTTTACTTTGATTAAAGAATTACGTATTGGTACATATTTTGGGTAGAAAAATGCAAAATGTCAGTCAAATCGGCGAAGCCGGAGTGCTCGAAGTAGAACAAGTGTTTTAAAGACCAGTTATCCACGAATACTTTACGCTATTTTTTTGGTGCACTTTGAAATTATAAATACTAGTCTATAACTACTACAACAACAAGAAATGGAAATCATAGATGGTTGAATTCGTGATGTATATGATGTATACCTTGCGTTGTCATGGAAATGAGAAAAACATAAACTAATTTGTATTTTGATGGAAGTTCAACCTTATTGAGTTCTGTGAATGTCAATAGTATTAATTTAAATACCATTTCCTAAGATTAGAAAAATGGAAATATTAATATTTCAAACAATACCAACGGCACTTTCCATTTTAATTTATAAATTTGACATTGTTAAATATCGTTCGAATAAAAGTTTTGACGTTACAAACTACTCCTGTCAGATGAATAATAAAAAAATTGACATTTAGACATGATTTAGACCATAGATTTAGACTTCGTTTCTCGAGTTGTTGATGTTGCCACGGTAACTTTAAAACACGCGCGTGCTAAAAAGTTCGATTTAAACACGCTGAGCCGTGCTTTAAATAGGTAAAATGGTTCACCAATAAAAAAAATGACGAAAACGTTTCGTTCCAATACAAAATACAACTATATAAAAAATCCATTACAAGTAATAAATATCCTGATGAAAATCTACAATCCAAAATAAACACAGTCACATTTTTATATTTCCCGGAAAATCATTTCCACATTTTTCCATAATTTATTGTAAATTGAAATCAACCGGATATCGTCCTTTCCGCTTCCTTTACTTCAAGAAGCTTGTACAATGGTAGTGTCAAGTTTTCTTTTAAAGGCTGCGCATATCAGGAGACGGTCCTGAGGAAAGGACGTGGGTTATTCGGAAGGATCTGGAGCGGAAACACTTCAAGAGATATAAAAAGATGGACGAGTTACAAAAGTGACAAACTTTTAAGTAAGGATATTCCTTTAAAATGTCGGATAAAGATTTTTCGGACATTCAAGTTTCAGTTGAATCAAGATTTTCGATATTGTAGATCAAGATTATTGATGTGTTCTAGTAATGAATGTGGTGGAATGAGAAGTGAGTTTAGTAATTATAAAAATGCACATTTAGATCAAATAGATTGGATAAGAAGCACTTAGTTTTAGCAATGATGGTTAAGAGGTAAGCAGATTTACTTAATATGCTTAATACCCTGGGTGATCAATGCCCTTCGTCTCTCCAAGACCTTATAAGTTTCGTGTCCAAAAATCTGCTGGAAAAGTTCTTGCTTCAGTTTTTTGTGATTGCCATGGAGTAGGTATAATCATGATTGATTTTTTGGATAAGGGTAGAACAATAACCGGAGATTACTATAGTTTGTTCTTATCTTTTGCCGTTACATCATAATCGGTGACGTATTCAGCCGTTTTACGTATGTCTTGAATGTTATTTTACACTTAACCTCAAAATTATAATCAATGTCATATGTTAAGAATTGTTTTCAAAATATGACAACTGAACTGTCAAAAGTAGCAGATAAAATTTATGTCGACCTTAGATAAGAAATACGTTAATGAGGTCATAATTCCGTCTCATCCATTTCATGAATGAGAGAGCAAGCTGGACAATGTAACGGCAAAGGATGGCTGAACAAATTATATTCGACATTACTGGCCACACTACGGAAAAAAATTGAAGAGAAAAGACGCGGAAAGCTATCCAAAGGTGTTTTTGCAGGACAACGCCCCTGCACACAAATCTCATGTTGCCATGCAAAAAATTCGTGATTTAGGGTTTGAATTCTAGAACCCCCTTATTCACCAGATTTGGCTCCGTCCGACTGTCATCTCTTTCGTCAACTGAAATAAAGTTTAAAAGATCGTGAATTTTCTTCCAACGAGGAGGTAATAAAAGCTGTGGAGGTCTGGTTTGCAGAGCAAGAAGAAACATTTTTTTGAAATATCTAGAGACGTTGCAGGTTCGCTGTAATAAATGTATCCAATTAAGAGGAGAATATGTTGAGTAATAAAATATTTTGACATTGAAATTTTGTTTGGTTCTATAGTAGGCTAAGAATTTTTAATATACATATGTACAGTTGAATTTCAAATGATTTCATTTCAAGGGAAAACATTCTTTCAATTGACTCATTTATGTTGATGTGGGAAATCAAGTTAAAGGATGAATTGTATCACATAATAATGAGGAAACAAAGTTTCCTAAAAACCAAAAATTAGAGAGCTAGCTAGAGTTTGGTGATTATCAAATCCTCCAGCGTCCTATAATCTCCGTCAAGTACGTGATTGCTGATACCTGGTAAATTACAGACAATGTGTTGCTGCACTTGAACCAATCTATCGGGGTTGTAATTACGTTGATTATGGGAAATACAGGGTGTTGCCACGTTGACGGTTTTGTAGTTAAATTTTGCGTGTAATACTGATGGGTATTTTATATGAGACTAACTAGAACCTGGAGTTAAGCTGGATTCCTCTAGGTTGGGAACAAATTTGGTTTTGAATCGTATTTAAGTTCATATCATATCTCTGAATCTGTAGAGTAGGGAGGGCGAGAGTAGGCTCACAGCACTTGGGCCAAATTTGACCTCCTAGGTCATCGTCCATCCTGTCCTCAGGAAGTTGGACAGGTCACTAGGAGACATCTCCTTTATATCGGTAGGTGTAGGCTAAGACTCACCGAACACTCACTCTCTTATTGATGATAACTCCGGACACTCGCATAAGGCATGCCTGACAGTTTCATATTCTGAAACGTTAACTTTGTTAGTTAACATTTCAGATATTAAAAATGTGTAATTATCACTTCAGAATTTTGATTTTTGGTGGAATAGTCTATATATATATATTACCTAAAAATATTTCAATCAAATATTTAATAAATTATTTAACTTTTGTGATTTGTGGTGGAATAAACTAGAAGACCAAAAATCAATATTCAAGAGATATTTTACCGCGAAATTTAAAATTTGAAATGGCCTTTAAATACGGATGAGAAAGGTACCGGCAGGTCTTCTCTCATCGTCTGTTGTCGTAGCAAGTTGGAACTGTGCAGTAGTCCAAGTAATAAATTTGACAATTTTCACAAAATCTTATAAGCAGCCGTAACTTTTTAAGTTTCCATCTGGATCACTGGTATGATATTTTATTTGTTACCTTTATATTTTGAAAATTTCACAGCTAAATATTAATTTTCAATGAGAAATTTTTTTTGTACTAAATGGATACTCATTTTGGAAGCCACGTGGTTATACCTTTCCTCTTCTATCTAGCTAAGTTTTATAATAGATATTTTTAGTTTAATATTATTGCTCCTTATTTTTTTAAAATTCAAATCATATATTTGTCCAGGATGAATCCTTAAGCCGGGTCCAGACTATGTAACATAACACGTTAAATAACAAAGTTTTGTAACTTGTTAGAGAAATTCAAGTAAAAAAGTTATAAAACACAATGTTATAAAACAATTTTCTTGCTATACAACATGTTTTATGTTATCCATTAGGTGTCGGTAAAGATCAAAGAAAGTTATAAAACTTTGTTTTATAACACGCCACGACTTGTCCACACTTGTTTTATTAACATTTACTGCAGCACCAGCGGCGTTTGAATTTAGTATTGCCAGAACTGTCGCTTTGCACAAACTGGTTTTTCTATTTTTTTTTCACGCGATGGAATGGTCAAAAGAACTTACCACTCATTTGATTGAGTTATTTCGTGAGTATCGAGTATTATGGGATCCTACCTTCATGGATTTCAAAAACAGAAATAAAAAACACGACGCATGGACTGAACTAGGTGCAGAATTGAAAACAAATGCAAGTGAAGTTGAAAAAAAAATGCGTATGCTTATTGGGCAGTTCCAGCGGGAGTTAAAAAAAGGGAGGAGTGGTGATGGAGCTGATGCTCCGTATAAGCCGCCAATCTTTCTTTTACTGGTATAGCATCTCTAAATGTTGTGTCTTTTTTGCCTATTTTATGGCCAACTTTATTTATAAGGTATTCGAAATCAGAACTTGCCATCCTTAAAAAGTTTTTAAAACTACCATCACATTTAATGTCTCCTGTCAATGGGTCTATGTCATCCATTGCTAGATCCTTCAAAAGAGTTGTTCCACTATATGTTCCTCGAGCTCTCAACGATGGTCGTACCCAAAATCTTCGTTTAGACGTCACTCGTCGCCTACATAAAATCACGCAAGCTGCTACTGCAAAAATTACATCTTCTACGTTTGAGGTCATTTTAAATACTACTGTCTCCAATGATAAAATGCGCACTAGTTTTGTTTAATTTTGTTTTGTTACATAGTCTGGATGTCTCTGCTATTTTATAACAAGTTATAAAACAAAGTTAAACAACAAATTTGTTGTATAATTTGTTATTTAACATATTTGGTTACATAGTCTGGACCCGGCTTTAGGTTCAATTTTCTTAAATTGTAACTATTGAGCTGGACAGATATCCTCATGCTAAAACTTTTTTTTCTGTTATTTTTTTTCTTATACCGAAATAATTATTGTAGCACAATTTCCTGGACACAGTTTCCTGGAACTCAGTACATGGAATACCTAAAATAATTCTTGGATTACCTATAAATATTCCTGGGAGACAAATAGTACCTTGAAGTTTCTAGAAGTTCTCTCATCAATTGTATAGTTACAAGTTTTTTTTTTTGGAGACAAAAAGTTCCTGCTAAACAATATTCCAAAACTACAGTTTCCTGGACATATTTTACTAAATTAAGATGCACATCAATAGCTACAGTTCAACTTCGACTTCCAAAAAAAATATGTATTAGTGCTAAGTATTTTTTTTAAATATCTTCTTATATATTGTTTACTAACCCATTTTCTTTGTAATTTCAACATCGTAATTATATATGTTTTATTTATTATACAGAAACTAAGTTCTTTTTTTAACCAGATTAAAAGTTAGCTGACCTTTAGATTTGATTTTCTTTCTAATTTTCCTTTAGGAAAGAAAATTAGTCGCGCCCTAAAATTGCTTTCTATTTTTTTTCCTAGTTTTGCTACATTAACTTTTTTCTTTACATCAATAAGGTAACAAAGCCCTGTGAACTGGCTTAGTTTACCTCCAAATCTATTGGTTAGTTAGGCAAGAACCTGCATTATTCAACATATTCAACGTTTATCAAAAACAATTTTGATTCATTGGCGCTTAACGACAATCAACAAAAAATTGGTTTTAATTCCTGTTCACACATCCTGCATTTGCCCCATAGTATGGAGGTGTTTCCTAAGTTGACAGTGGCCAGTCAGAAATCCTACTGTTAAACGTAGGTTTTTCCTGGTCATCGTCAAATATTTCTGCGACGCCAGCTTTCCATGGTGATCCTAGCAGGACTGCATCCTTTGATTCCATCCCATCTCTTAAGGGATTGAGCATGGGTGTAACGTTTGGCTGGTTTCGCAATGGTCGAAGTCGGCAGGCCGTTGGTGTCACTGGGTCCTAAAATTTTTAGACCAGCCGCTTCCCTGGCTAAAGAATCGGCAATGTGATTACCTTTACTCCTGTCGTGCCCTTTTCACCCACCTCAGGATAATATTGTTATCTGCCGAGGCGTTAGCAAAATCTTTGTGGCACTCCAGTAGTAGCCCCGATATAACACGTTGTTTGTTCAAGGCTAATAGGGCTTGTCTACTATCAGTGCAGATTGTTATGTTTTTGCCAGAAAATCTTTTTCTGATTAGTTCTTTTACGGCAATTGAGATACCAGCCAGTTCTGTTTGAACCACGCTGGTATTGTTTCCTATTCCCCACTTAATTCCTATTCTTTTTGCTTAGTTTATATTATAAAATCATATTATAGATAATGTGCATCTTCAACAAAACCATCAAAGATTTTCTCATCGTTTTATATCGTACTGGAGGAATCTTTATGAAAAAATTTTTCACGGTTTTCGCTTTTTTTTTTATCATACATTTCATGCACCTCTGTACTTTATAATTTATCAGAATAATGAATGAAATATAGGACCACGTCTATTCAAATAATTTCAAATATTAAATCTAATACAATCACCCTGTATTTATCCCAATCAACAATCGATAATGTTAATCGCACTGCTGACAGTAAAGGCTTACCAGATAATCACAGACTGTTTATTGACTGGAAGACGATAATATTGTGCTCTATGTCTTGACTTAACATTGCATTGTTTGCCTGTTGACTTATGCAACCGTGGCATTTGATGTAATTATTTTCCGCTCTAAACGCTCCCAAACAAAGAGATCGGTATATGCAAATCGTGTGATATTAAATTTTGGACGTCTCGGTAATTGAGTAATTCTCAAATCTAATATTAGTTGTCCTCGTGGGTAACCTGTTTGTGGTCAAAAGATTACTATGTTCACAGCTATATGCTCACATTTTAACAAAACTTGGAAAATCTGGAGGCTGCGACAAAAATATTCTTCCGGCTATATACCAGGATCGTCAAACAGAATGACATAATTCAGTTGGGTGCTTTAGAGGCCAAAGACGAAGCATTCTCGTTTGGGACATGCTAGGAAACCGTACAAGCGCTGGGCAGTCAAAATAGACTGTCCTTAGCATGAGTACCAGGCCAGTCAGATGATAAGTTCAATAAAGAAGCAGATTCGCTAGCCTGAGAAGAAGCTCGACGTGTTTTCATTGGTTCATAACCTCTTTCTGGTATAGCGAAAGCAAAAAACATATAGCAGTTCTTGGAAAAGCAAGTAGTCGCAAGAGAAGTGTCGAAATCGGAGGTGTAATATCAATCGAAAGTACAAAGCATCTGCATAACAGAGGAAGCTCAATATTAATCTCATTACATTCCCATACTATTTTAACTATTTGTCAACATAATCCAGTTCTGTTTTAAATTCTACGTCACATTCAGGTGTATTTTCTGGTAAAAAACTTTGGATTAAGTAAACAAAATGTTTCTAATAGTCCTTCACGGTTATCACAAAAGCCTCTAGTTATTAAGAATCAGGTACATTCCGTAGCATGGGATATTTTCGCCGGCAATTTACCCACACAATTAAAAAAGACTCTCTGCTCTTTAATTTTAATTGTGCCTACCGACTGTCTCCCCTCTGGGGACAAAGAATGGAGGATTAAAAGGATGATAAAATAATCTTTTGTTAAAGTCGCTTGCGACGAGTAATTTCAAAAGGAATTTTCGCTTTTTGAAATAGTGAGTATTTGTCGAGTAGGTAATCGAGTAAACAAAATTTTAAATTTAGTATTTTCAAAACTATTTATGCATATGATTCGTAAGTTTATATAAGTTTTTTGAGAATTGTGTCCTTATTTCTTGAAGAACAAAAGAGTGATTATTTTGCAACAAAAAAACAACTACTCCATGATATACACTGTGTTATTTTATAAGATGCGACATAGGGATTCCTGTACCAGGTGGCCAACTATGAACGGCTGTCGGCCATATCTCAGGAGTGGATTATACCACAGGATCGGGAAAAAAATTATGACAAAAGTGGCCTCAAGAAACGCCTGGAAATCATTTTCAGAATTGGAGGTCCACCGCTAGAGGGCGTATTTTTGTCAGTTAAAATTTTAAAATGCAAAATTTTTCAAAATTTACTCAATCAAGGAGCATATCAAATACCATAATCACATTGCTTGAAAAATTCTGCATATTTTTAATAGGACAAGTTTAAGTCTATCTCTTCAAATATGGGCTTGGGGAGAGTGGGAACCTTGTTACGAAAAAACGCCTGTAATTCTGGTTCTGCTTGACCGATTTTAATAAACTTGATGTTGTTCGGAAGAGCTTTTGTTGAACTATCGAAAATTTGTAAATATGGAGCAATCTGATCAATAACATAAATGCTAAAGGGCGCTGTTTTATTTCTTTGAAATATTGTGTTTTCTCGTAGCAATTGTAAATGGAAGCATACAAATTGAAGTAGGTATTTGAAAAGTAGACTAAATTAGTAATGGAACACTGCAAACAGCAAGGCCATATCCCTTTTCTATCCAGAGATATCGTAAGAAACAGGTAAATGGCGGGAATTGTTCTTCCAACGTCTAGAAGGCTGGTTCGCGTTAACAGAAGTTATTAAATTTTGCCTGAATAGAAAGATATTACATTGGTCTGCAGTAATTTAAACTGTTATCATACTAATGTTATGGTGGCCTAAATGTAATGCTGTCGCTACTAACAATGTGAACGAATTTCAAAATAATGTGATAAATCGAACAATTGAAACATTTAATAAACAACTAGGTACGTAATTAGTGCCGCCCTAAATGTTCGAAATGTCGTCCAACATCTTCAATGCATAATATCAATTGCTGACGGGTAGAGAAAAGAGCAGCTTCAATTTCTGCCCTTGAAATACTTCCTATTGTCTGTCGTATCCTTTCAACCATGTCAGCTCTTGTTGCGGGTCTATCGGCATACACGAGATCTTTTACTCGACCCCACGAATAAAAATCTTAAAACCAGTTAGGTCTGGAGACCTCGGTGGCCAAATGAATGGGCTTCAAAATATCGGTTTTTATTGATATTTTATGCTTTCGATTTACTAACACAACGCTTGAAAACAAATATAACATTCTTATATAATTGAAGAAATGTAGCACAACTTACTTCACCATCCTTCTAGACGTTGGAAGATCAATTCCCGCCATTTACCTGTTTCTAACGATATCTCATGATAGGAAAGAGATATCTTCTCGCAGTTTGCAGTGTTTTATTACTGTTCAAGTCTACTTTTTAAAGATCTACTTCAATTTGTATGCTTCCATTTAAAATTGTAACGAGAAAACACAATTTAAAAAACATAGAACAGCGCCCTCTAGCATTTATATTATTGATCAGATTGCTTCATATTTACAAAGTTTCGATTGTTAAAGAAAAGCTCTTTCAAACAACATCAAGTTTATTAAAATCGGTCAAGCAGAACCGGAATTACAGGCGTTTTTTCGTAACGGTTCCCACTCTCCCCAGCCCTTATTTGAAGAGATGGACTTGAACTTGTCCTATTAAAAATATGCAGAATTTGTCGAAGAATGTGATTATGATATTTAATATGCTCCTCAATTGAGTAAATTTTGAAAACATTTGCATTTTAAAGTTTTAACTGTCAAATACGCCCTCTAGCGGCGGACCTACAATTCTGAAAATAATTTCCAAGCGTTTCTTGAGGCCACTTTTGTCATAAAATTTTTTTCCCCGAACCTGTGCTACACACAACGTCAAAAGTCTTGGACCCCCACATAGTTTTGTTTAAGAAATATTTTGATAGAAAAACAAAATATATTTAAAATAGTATATTGTTTTCTGAATTTATTTTTTGTGAAAGGAGTATTTTCCACAAACTGGGATACTTAGAAAATTAAAAACAAACTGATGTGTGAATTTGTTGATAAAATGTATTGAATCAAAAAAAGTAATGAAACATGTTGTATACTGACTAATAGTCGGTATGTCCTCCTCGACGTTGCAATAACATATTGACACGTCTGTGCATTGAAATAATCAAGCGGTTGATAGTGTCTTGTGGAATATTGTTCCATTCCTCTACCGCCGCTATGACTAACTCATCTGCAGTCTGGGGTGGGTTGATTCGATTGTGAATGGCTCTAGCAATGTAATACCACATGTTCTCAATAGGATTCATATCAGGCGAGTTGGCTGGCCAATTCAATCTATTGATATGTCCTGCTTCAAGTGAATCCTGAACCCTTCTTGCGCGATGTGGTCGGGCGTTGTCGTCCATAAACACAAAATTTTCGCCTAATTCGTTTCGTATGGGATAGATAATGGGTGTAATAACTTGATCGACGTAAATTTGGCTGGTCATATTCTGTGGAATTCGAATTAATGCGGTACGGCGGTTAAACATTATTCCACCCCAAAACATTACGGTACTCCTTTGGTAGGGAGCAACTTCGCGGACGAAATTAAGTCGCTGTTGACGAC
>CAJUYI010004758.1:0-17503 GCA_910591695.1 Galerucella pusilla
TACAAAAGTTATTAAAGGTGGATACTTTTATCTGAAAAGCACTGTATTTATTTTCGTAAAAATATCAACGCACCATCTTAACTCAAACACCGTGTGACGTCACGCTTTTGTAAACATCATTTGTGACCGTAGAGAAAGATGTAGAAGAAGTTTACTATATAAAAAGAAGGGTAGTTTTTAAGAATTCACACTTAATAGTGGAAGAGGATCGAAAGTAAAAAAAGATGTATACAGAGGATAAAATATAAGATATGGTTAGATGTATATATTTCGGATTCAATTTGATGAATCACAAGGTAGGAAATGTCATTTATTTTCTAAAATGTGAAGTGGGTAGCGAGTACTTAACTTATCTTAAATAGATATTTTTTTTTATTCTGTTGTTTAACGTCGGTCTATTTCTGCGACTGTGGCTAATCACCGACGCCGGGAGCACTCTACCCCTAACCGGAAATTTTGGCGAACCCACTAGTGTTCCAACCAGTGGTAGCGTTCTTTAACGAGCCCAACATCCATGGACTCGGGACCTCGGTTTTACGTCTCCTCCGAAAGACGGCATATCTACATCTACACATCTACACCTACACACATCTACATATCTACATCTACATCTACAAATAGATATTCCGCAAACAAAAAATTTGTGACTTTCTCAAATTTACGTAAATTGAAATAAATGCACCAAATACTAATAATAGTACCAAAAATACAAGAAGAGCATAATGACTTGAATATTAAATGAATTGTACACTATTAAACTTATGCACCTAACCAACCTTTCAATAAATATTATAATTATATTTTAACAAATATATTCAACAAATTTTGTTTATGAAAAAAATATTTGTTATATTTTTTAAATTAATAATAAGTTTGATTGTGTACACCAAAAATTCAAAACAGTTGTAGACTTACTCGAGCCATCTCCAAGGCTCTGTGTCCGGGCTTGTGATTGGCGTGGGAAACTAAGTAAACTTTGATTAGCATATTTTGCGCAATAACGTTGGTTATTTTTTAAAACATCATTGTTGGCAGAACATCAACGCCGATTATAGATCCACTGTTTTAGCTTTTAGCAGAAAAAAGGGCAATCTGCCGGGTATTCGCGATACTGTTGCTTAGACCACTCCCAAAAAAAGAGTACTATTCACAGTATTCACTCCAAAAGATTGTATAAACATTTCTGCAATACTTTTTATAAATTACAATTTAAAACCCTTAGTATATAACCATCACTTGTAGAAACACGTTTTCTGCTCTTATAAGTGCCGGTTTTATAATGTGGAGTTAGCCGTCAGTAAAACCTTAAGTCAGCAGCGTCACAACGAGTAAACTAACAACGTAACCATTGATATTTGTTGATAATGGACTGTTTTAAAACACCTTTGAGTCTTCGAGAACCACCCTTTATTTTATTTAAATACAACAGGCATTAACCATGTTAGGTGATCGACTTTCGGTCGAAACAAAGCATATTATGTACATAATTATTGTATAAGGCGGCGTTGCCAAACTTCATAAAAAGTAAAAGATTTACAGAAATGATACATAAATACAAAATGGTGACAAAATAAAAACGACTAATTATTCGAAACCAACCAACCATGGAGACCTTAGGTGTGTTCTTTTTGACTGAGTTCTCAACTTAGTTCAGTTAATGTGATCTTAGATAAAGTGATGTGAGTACGCGCCAAAAAGAACGACACACTCAATTAAAACGCGCGATTTGCAGATGTAACAGAATTCAATTCAAAAAAAGATTTAAAATATAAGACAGATTTGTATCAGCATCAAATGAAGTAGTTCTTTCCATAATCCCTTAGATAACATTCAGTCGAAAACAAAGAAAATTAGATTATGTTGTTTGAAACTCAAACAAATCAAATATTTCTTTATTTCCGAATCACAATTCTAACTGCATAGCACAGCGAGTCATTTTGATCTCCTTTTATAATCTCCACGAACCTAGCTTTTGACATAGACCCACTTTGACAAATGACACCACGTTGTGTCATGTAAACGTTCTAATTGGTTGTTGTTTGACGTACAGGTTGTCCAACATTGGTGCGTCACTGTCACTGCCAATACCGAATGAATGTTTTGTATATTTCTGCCAACAATCTTATTATTTACAAAAAATAAGCAAAGCGTGTGCTTTATAACACATGTGAATATCAATATTTTTTAGCATTATATTGTTACACTAAGCAATAAAATTCGAAATATTTACCTCTGCTTGTAAGTCTGCTACTTTATCTTGAAGTTCTCTAACTTTATCACTGGCGTCGACAGAATGGATTCTCAGTTCTCCTTCTGTGGCTATTTCTTGACTCTATAAAAAACAGACAACGTAAAACAATCAATCACAGAAATTCAATAATAATAATAATAAAATTGAAACACAGCAGTAGACTATGTTGACAAGTGTTTTCAGCTAAAGAGTCATCTCACTAAAATTCTGGTTCATACAGAGAATTATACACTAATGTTGGGTTCTGAGAATTTACCTATAAGCTACAGAATCTGTAAGATATAGGATCTGTAACTTGAACCTTTACAGATTTGTAAAATTTGCTATTCTGGAACCAAATCTGTAAGAGTCATAGTTACAGATCTTTACCTTATAGGTTTCAACTTCACTTCTGTTTACAATGTCAATATTCTAACCTTAAAACCATTAAAAGTATTCAACAGCTGTGTGTGTACCGACCTAGAAAACCTTAATACTAATTGATATTTTTACAATTTGTAATAAAAGAATGGCATAAGTAAACTACTGACATAATAAATTTAAAATGTTATTTAAAAAAAAGGACCAAAAATACGTCTCCAGGAGCAATTGGAGTTATACTTACAATTCTTGGAAAATGATTACAGTTTTCGAAGTAATACTATAAACCCTACCTCAGATCCCAATAATTATTTAATAAAAGTGGGAAGAGCTAGTGGCGCAGTTATTCAAATTAAAACTGAAAACTTTACAACTTTTTAACTAATAATCCACGAAAAATGATAATAATAATAATACAACGCTCTGTACCACACCCTGTACTACTTACAGAGACAGATGTCCAGCCAAAGATTACAGAATGAAAATATAAGATGTTTCACTCGTTCGAATTTATCGCGTAAAGCACCGATGCCGCTGGTGACTGTCTGGTGATGGTACAGTACGTCGCCCGTCCAGCGCTGTTATTTTGGAACGGTGTTTATTGGTTGTTCGTGTTTTATATTTATGTTGTATAGATTTCTTAAATTTATTAATTAATTGTTGAAATGAGCAAAAAGTCATATTAATATTTTTCTCTTTAATAACTAAATATTTTGTAATATTTGCTAATACGAAATTACGGATTTATTTTTATGATAAGGATATTATATAAACAAGTACATTACGCAATTCTATAGCTAACCAAAGGGGAATTGGTCAGTTCCTTTTGAACGAATTTACTAAATTTTTTTTTCATCATCCATGGAATCAATTTCCTTTTAAATATTATGCCAGTCTCTATACCAGAGTATATATTTTACTCTCAAATGTTTATTGAAAGAGTTGAAAAACAATAGATTGAATTTAACACATAAACCAAACTCCAAACTTAGTATTTTACATTTATAAATTTTTTTAATAAAGGTATCGTGCAGCTGCTTCTCTTTTTACTGTTTTAACCTTGTCAATCCAAAAAATACGAGTTATTTTAAGATCAAAATTCAAGATTTAGTGGCCCTATTATTCTGGTGGCTAATGAGTATATTTAATTAAATTTGTTATAAATATCTGCTAGATTATCAATAAGTATCACAAAATTACTAAGATGCTGGATAAAAACTGTGAATTGATTCATTTTAAAAATTTAAGTTTATTTTTTACTTACCTTTTCAAATTCATATCCCGAACATTTTTCGATATAATTAACATTTAAAAATAAACCTTTGTGATAAAGAATCCTATTGATTTAAATATATATTTCTCTAATTACTCCTGTAGTGCTTAAAATAAAATAAGATTTTCGAACTTCTCTGGTATCTACCATTCTCGTTATTGACAACAAAAGCGAGTCGTAAACATGATTTATGAGAGCGGCGTCCGTTTGGGACAGTAACTTGAATCAAACCGCCCTGGAGTGAAACATCTTATATTTTTATTCTGTAATCTTTGGTCCAGCCCGTAAATATTTACGAATCTGTAAGTAACGGGTAAGGTTAGAATCGCATTTCCTGTAATTCTTGCAGATTTCGGCTTATAGATCTTACAGATGTTCTCAGAATAGGTATGTTAGTTGGCTTAAGGGTCAATTCTATATTATTATTATTATTACAAGTCATTCGGGGTGCAATGCTCAGGGACACTTAGCTTTCGCCATTGTATCCCTTTCCCCCCGATTCGTACTTAAGTTATGCTTAGGCTGCTTCAGAGAGATGTGCACTAAAGCCAACACTCTTGCAGAATGCAAGTATGTTGTCAATGCTAGTCTCTTTGAATAGCTCTGAGTCCAGGCTCGCTGCTCCCAACCATCTATGTCTATGTATCATTAGGTTGGGGCACTTGCATAGGAAATGACACGGGGTCTCTTCCTCCTCTCCACACCATCTACACAAGTTGCTATGTCCCTGTGTTTTGTGTGTGTAACATCGCAGCTCGCAGTGTCCGGTGAGTATACCCAGAACAACTCTTGCCTTGCGTTTACCAATTTTGATGATTGATTTGGCCCAACTGGAGATGAAATCTCCCGTCAGTTCTTTACACCATCTGTGACCCAGGGATTCCTCTATTCTATAAGAATTGAATTCTATAAGAATTGGTTACGCCGTTATATTTGACAAAGTTTCCGCTATTATAAATGTTTCAATCTATACATAGTGAAGATTATGAATCAAATTTCAACATGTATGGTATCCAATAAAGAGTTTTCCGTTAATACTTTGAAGCTTAATACGCATACAGACTAGCAAAAATGGGTTAGAAAATTGTCTTATTTTTAACTGTGCGTTAAAATTTAACATTTGCTTACAGAATTGCTCCTTTAGAAGGAAAAAACATATTCATTAAAGCTGTCCAAACAGGAAAATATATTCTGGAGGAGCCACAAACAGAATTCACTTACTTTAAGTTCAAGTTGTCCAATTTGTTGCATCAAAGTTGCCACAGCTTGAGTCTTTTCGGCATCGCTTATTTTCGCTCTCATCAATTCGTCTTTCATCTGACTCTCGAGGTCGGAGTATCGTCGTTGTTCTTCCAAAAGTCGTGCCGCGGCTTCTTTATTTTTTGCTTCGGCACCTTCTAATAGTTCTATCTGCTTTTTAATTTCATCGTCCTGTCTTCGTAATTGATTGGTGCTCACTTGCACTTGAGTTTCCAATTCCATCACCTACAAATTTATAAAAACTTAATAATTTTATGTTCGCATCAAAATAATAACAGAGTATAACAAGGGAGAATGGTCTTGGCTGGAGATTTTAGTGTGTAATTTAATAAGCTTAAGTGTCAAACGAAAATATTTATGCTTACGAATATTTCTAAAAATTGGCAAAATTTTAATATTTTCTTCCGGTTTTTGTGTGAAACAGACTGACATTTAGTTCAAGATAATAACCTTTACTGCTTAAAGTGAAAATATTTATCGTGAAATAGCAAGAATTAGTGTTGAAAAAGTACAATTTTTTGAACTAAAATCATGAATTTTAAAGTAATTACTGGATGATCCAGCGAAATTTTTGTTCTAATCTGCTTTATTTAAGGTAAGCTTTCAAACAAATCTAAAATTAACATAAAATTCCGAGGGTGGCAAAGTTTACCAGAACCGAAGGTTTCATTAATTTAAGTGGATATTTACCATAGAATTTCAACAGGAACTTGTTGTAAAAGGTTAGCAACACTTTTTCACTATATTTTTTCACTTTTTACTTGATTGTGACTTAAATTTTAATTATTTTAACAACATAAAAAGAAATTTTCTTTTCAATTCTGTATCTCTTTTAGGTAAGTGACGCTTTCTTCCCCGTTTCTAATCAATAACAACGTAATTCTCTTTTTTTTAATCAACAACCATGTGTCTCTTAGTTTTTAAGTTTTTTTTTATATCAGCTGACCTATCAAATTCATTCAATAATTTTTAATTTTCATCACTTGACTTGAATGTTCAATTTTATGTTTTTTTTTTATTTTGAAAGTTTATTATTAATGTCTTTAAATACTTCATTGTTGTTTTTATCGTTTGATTCCAAAATTTTTAAAAATTATTCGACATTTGTTTTTATTTTTGTCCATTCTTCCGTTCGAGTTGACAAATCTAAGTTCACTCTTAGATAACTATGTTCTCTTTATACTCTTTATATTTTTACTAATATCAGATTTTATAACCTAACTAATATTTTTTTATTTTCTTTTTAGATTAATCATTAGCCAATAAACTTTTATAAAGCTCTTTTCTTTTAATTTCTTGGGAAATTAAACCACAATATTTTTGAATTCTTTATAAGAAATTAAAAAAAAGAATGAATAATATACCACAAGGAACATACAGAAGATTTTTATAAAGCTTTTGAAGATTCTGAAATTATGTGAAAAGGATTTTAATAAATTAGAAAGTTATCAAGATTCCTGTTTAAAGTTCGGTTTAAAGTTCAAATATATTTCAGGTGATTTGTTTATTTTTATTTTGTCAAGTTTAATTCAAATTTTAGTTTATTTTTTATTAGTTACATTATAAATTTCAAACTGTCTTCTCCAGTTTGATTTATTTTTGTTTGTTGATAAGAGAAATTTCCCTTTCAAATAGTTTTTATTTTTAAAATTGTATACTGAAATAACCCTTGTTTGGTGTATGTGATGTATGATACTATTTTCCATATCAATACATACCTTTAAGCGAAGTTCTTTTACTTCGGTCAACGTTTCCATTTCTCTAATTTTGGTCGTCATCAATTCTTCTTCTAATTTTTGCGTTTCATTATGTCCTAATTTGCCAAATAGAAGTTTTTTAGGGGTGCTTAAAGGATCTGGTGGCGGCGGAGGATCCTGTTTGTGATCCTATAAAGATATTTCAAAGAAATAAATTCACACCAACAAGATCATTGAATATTAATTGAAAATTACTTACCTGCAAATGTTTTTGCCACTGATCACTCAATTCAGAAACCCGATGTCTCACATCTTTCAACGAAAGGTTCGCTTCGGCTTCCCTTAATTTCACAGCAATTAATTCTTCCTGTAGATGCGCCACGTTATTATCGGGAGTGGTTTCTCTCAAAGTTTTCTTGTCCTCTTCTAATTCGTGAATCCTGGAACGAAGATCGCGAATAACGGCATCGTTTTCTGCTTCCCTTAACCTAACTTTCACCAATTCCTCTTGAAGACATTCTATCATCTCTTCACGTTGAAGAAGCTGTTCTTGTTTCAGTGTGATCTCCTCCATAGAAGATTGACGTGAAGTATGCTGCAAAAAATACAGTTAGACAAGTTTAAATTCAACATTTTTACTTACAGTTTCCTCCATCATTAATGACAACGCTCTAATTCTTTCATTGGCTAACGCAAGATGATGAGTCGTTTCCAAATGAGTGTGTCGCAAAGCGTCAAGTTCTCTTTGAACCACAAAGGTGGTTTCTTCTTCTTCGGCTCTGCTTACTTGGCCTCTTACCAGTCTGTCGGCTAGTGCTTTACTTTCTTCTTCCAACATTTCGCAACGGTGTTTAAGTTGTTTATTTTCTTGACGTAATCTCTGTAAATATTGGATCATATTTATTTTTTGATAAACTTTCTTGACAATTAATTTTATAGATGCACCGGAAATTAATTATATCATAACATAGTAGATAGTCTATGGAAAACTACACATTGCTTGGGCTGAACAATTGAAATTGGAAAAACAAATTTGACAACATAGAGCAAATACTCCAATAAAGGTAATGGGGTAACTACGTAAAATGTAGGGGGGCTGCAGGGGACATTAGTTTAACATTTATGTGAATAAATGTCAAATAAAAACTGAGGAATTTTATTCCATTGATCTGACACTGACAATGTCTTGAAGTTTTGCCAATCTATAGACTGTAAATTGCCCTAGCAATTTAGTATAAATTGTATTTACGGCTGGCAAATTCATAATTATTCTGATAAGCTCGTCTTTTTATCATAAATAAACCATACATCTAAATTGGAATATATTGAAGATATTAATATTAAAATAAGCTGCACATTGTTACCTTCAATTCAGCCATTTCTTCTTGTTCTTTAGTTTTGATAATTATATATTCCTTTTCCAATTTCTTCATCTTCTTTGCGTTATATTTCATTTCGTAAGCAGTTTGCATCAATGACTCTGGATCAGCTTCGGCATGAGCTGGAAGCTCTTTTTGGAAATACTGAAAAGAAAAAAGTTCATAAAAATATATAAGAATAAAGTTCAATAGAAAACTAACTATCACAGGTCATTAACATCCTTAACGTGGTATTGAATGCTCATCATTTTCCTTATAGGAGTAGTAGAGTCAACGGTTGATTAACTATTAAAGGAATACCGAGGTAGAGGAACAAAATACAGTGCCGCAAATATTAGTAGAATACAGACTTTTGGAAAATTGTGATAAGTGAATTGAAAACGTGTTCGAAGAACAACGATGAGTGATCTATATTGGATAAAATTTTGCAAGCTTTGAAACATATTAAATTCAACTGTGTAAGCCTTTGAATAAATGTACTATTATTTGTTTATTATATACATTGTAATTTTACATATTTGGAAATATATCGTCAAAAGTCTATGGTGGTTATAAGCTATCGAAGGTTTAAAAAATATATAAAAGAAAGGGTTTTGTGAAAGTAAGGTGAAAATTATAAAATAATTACTTATTGATTTCCTTTTTATTACATCCAGTTATTTGCTAATTAAAAACAGTTATATTAGAGTTATGTGTATACTTTAATCTTGCAGTTTGAATTAGAAATTTCAAATACGAAACAGGAAAAAGTTTTGAATAGGTATAAACATCTAAATAATCTACTAGACAGACGAGAAATCGACTTATGGCTATGCGTGGCTGATTTCTTCATCAATCAAGGCATATTTAATAGATTTGGAATACGACTGTTGACTAGTTTTTAGGAACACACTCTTTAGTAACTAATCTGGTAACTTTTAGTGATTTCAAGTTACTCCTCCTGGTTATTAAATGGACTATAGAAGGACCTAGTGAAAAGACTATGCCTGATAAGAACTACAGGTCTCTTCACATAAACGGTATACAGCCAAGAGAACAAAAAAGCCAAGAGAGCAAAAAAGCCAAGAGAACAAAAAAGCCTAGAGGCTGAGATGCCAAGAGTTCGAAGTCTCTTACTGGCGGTGCCCAAGTAATCAATCAACTATCCAGGATAATCACAAATATTGTAAGAAAATCGGTAAGCAGTTGGCTTAGAAAAGGCAAAATATTAAATATTGCACTCTAGACAAGAAGCGTGTGACCCTGTTATATCCCTGTTGTATCATTAGGTATATACGACTTTTATTTTTTCTAGTATGTTTTTTTATTTTTGTTTATATTAATTTTTCCTGATGCGACTGGCTGAATGACGTTAGTCCAAGCCAAAAAAATAAAAATATTGCACTGGTCTAGGTATCTAGTTTTAGAATGAAAGTACAAAGGAGAGAAGTATTTTTGATATTTGCAGTATATAATATAGAAAATCTACCGGCTTTTAATTTGTCTCAATTTATATCCCATCACTGGTCAATTACTTTTACTTACATTCAATATGGTTTGTATCATCTCAATTATACAATGAATGTTAATGTTAATATTCTTATCTCGGTAAAATATCTTATCACTTGATATTAAGCAACTGCGAAGTACATTATTTACAGTGAAATCATATCAGTAGTAAATAATGTCAATATTAAATTTTGCATTGTTCGTGTTGTATCGCATTGTTTGTGTTGTATCCCACGCCTTTAAAAGTTTTACTTTTTTTTATTAATTTTTTGGGAAATCAAGCTATCGTTATCAAGAATAATCATGTTTTTATAATAAAACTTTGGTCCCTATATCTGACACTACAAAAAAATTAGACACCTAGACAATATTAACAAAAAGAATAATGAATACACTACAAGGAAAATACAGATGATATAAGTTATAATTTGGCTTGTAGTTTGTGTATATTAATTTAATATAGCACACTGTATTTATGAATAAAATTTTAAGCAAAAATGATGGAATCATCACGAGGAGACTATCATTCAATGCAGTGCTAGATTTTACCTGTAAAGCGCAGTAGTTTTAATGATATGGCTAATTACCAATTTAAACCCATTTGGTACAAGATAGTTCATTTGAGATTCAATTTTTATTATTAAATTACAGTAATGTTTTATTTTCATCTATCTTAAGATTCTATTAGTTCAAAGGGGTAGGCTAAACCACATTTATCTATTTTTGTTTCATGGAATCATGGGGGGAAGAAAATTTACCTAGTGAGATAAGTCACTTAGTTATGTTATAATTTTATTTTTTGTTTTGGAACACCGTATATGATTACATTAGGATGACCCTAAGTACGGTATAGTTTGGTAATTTAGGTTTATATTTTAAGGGTTCGAGTATTGGGCCAAGTTGTTATACCCCAAACTACCAACTCAGCTGTTTTCGAGTGATTGTTTGGAAGTTGGTCAAGTAATTGGTACAGGAATGGGTCAGATCAGGGACAAGGACCAGCAGTTACGTTAAAGTCACCCCATATTGAACTGGATGAACCCAGAAGTTTCATTTCATCACTTTGGTTTATTATATTAAGTATTACACTAACTAAATTCTATAGTGTATTCTTCCTACACAACTAGAGAGTAAAGTTATAAAAAAAAAACACTCAGAACAATCAAACAGATTCCACTGTATACGCATTCATATTGGTACCAACTATGAGATTATATCAGACAAGATTTATTATTCCTAATAAGTAAGAATGTAAGGTAAGCATAGTAAACTTCTTGAACTTCATAAGTCACAGTGTGTGTGATGGGAAAGACATTCTTTACCAGTATACTATGACCTGGCCTAGACCTTCCTAATAGGGCGAGTCCACGTTACATCATCTGACAGTCGCTCTGAGGTGCACAACACGTGGTTCTTAATAGTTATTTGATTTTAGTTTAGTAGACGTTGTTTTAATTGCTTAGGTATTTTAAAAAGTATATTATTATTGTTCATAAAATGAATAAAAAGGATCATTAAATCAATACGAAACAAACAAATTACAAATCTAAAATATATCCTAATGGTTCTGAGGATATGTCTGTCATTAGTGTCAACTTGTCAGTGGGTGGACATGCCCTATTTCCAAATAAAGTTGTGTCAATAGGGCATGTCCACGTGACGTCACAAACTATTTTGACAACAGCTCTGTGATGGGTAATATTCAAACCACCTATGTTATTAACCAGTTTTTAGCGTTAAGTAACGCTAAGTTAAAAATTGTTTGAAATTAACCACGGTTAACAATTTAGGCGGCCACTTAAAAAAGAAGAAGAAGATTCTTCAAAGTGTCAAAATTCAAAATATTTTCAAATTATCTGTTATGCTTATATAATAGATGCTTCGCTCCACGCTCTATATTCATAATTCATACTACACCAAAGCAACCATAGCCCATGCTACTGGTCCAGGTCTATTAAATAGCATTGCGCAGACTCCTGACGTCCGCGACTGTCGATGATTTCAGAATTCTGGAGCTTTTATTTACATCTTAAATAAGCTTATATTATGTCAAACTTTTTGTAATAATGAGCAGAACACAAATATCTAATAAACAATTTTTTTTTGGTTAAGAATTGATAGTTAATAACTAGTTATTAACCAATGACCGGTTAAAAAAATTATTAACCGGTTAATACCCATCACTGGGTAAAATAGTAAACAAAGCGTTCAGAACACGTGGTACTTAATAGTGAGGTTATGATTATTTATATTTGTGAAGAATAGTACCTACGTAACTGAATGTTTTAAATACAAATGTTAATTTATTGTTTTATATTATTTCATAATGTAGATATAGTACGTTAACTTAGATTGTAAGACTTTAAGTTGTCTCTATCAAAGAAGTGTCCCACTAAGCAAGAAACGTCTTTGTGACGTTGAGTTACGTTATTTTCAAGTAACTTACAAGATGTTCTCCTTTAAATATCTAATTGACGCAACTGGTACGATTTTGTGTGACGTTTGAATTGATTATGTTTTTGGAATGTTAAATGTAAGCATATGATTCTAACGGTATCAACAAAACGTGTTAGAAACGTAGCATTCATGTTGGTTTAAAAAATGTTTCAAGTTTACATCGCCGACATGTTTTTGGGTGAACCTCTTTGTTAAAGAGAAATTAAATGTAGCACAAACGTAACATTCTTGTTAATCCAAAAAACGTTTATTTTAATTGTATCAGTTTCGTTGATGTATTAACTTGTTTGAATCACAAATATTATAAATACACCAACATTTTCAAGTGGAATTTATCTCTTGTCTAATATTTTTTTAAATATATCGTACAAGTTTTCCAACCTGACAAAACAACGATTTATTTCACTTTCATCATAGGGCAATCGCGGAACGCGCCCTTGATTGAATTCGTATCATTGCAAAATAGGCGATAGGTGAAGTGCCGCCAAACCATGTGCCAACCATAACCTATAAATTATAATACCAAAACCAAAGTATTCCAGCCAGCGCCTGAATCTCATTGTTCGTTTTGTGATGGTTTTGTGCATGTGCAAGTGCAATCGTTCCTTTTAAAAATTTTGTTCAGAACACAGACCACGTTTAGAGTAGAGGAACATGAATCGTAAAGTATGTAAGTACTAAATTCGTTAATTTACCTAATTATAAGGAAATAATCTCCTGTTTTACTCCTACTTACTACAGTAATTAGTTTTAAGTTAGTTAGTTTAAGGATTTTATTTAGCAAATACGTTATTATACTTAGTCCTTCTCAAGCATAAACTTTTTCGGCACATATAACACAGAACAATAAGTCAATATTTTCTTTTCATAGTTATCGATCTTTCAACAACATGTAAAATTCGAGATTAATATTTAGTAGACCCTTGTTACCTGCATGTTTTTGGAAAAATTTGCAAACTTTCCCATGTTACAAAAGTGCAGGTTACTAAAGCAAAACATTTTTCAAATTTTACTTAAAGTGTAACTCTATACACTGGAAAATCATGTAACAGGACTGGATAGTCTAATGTATTGTTCTTGTTTCTAAAATAAGATTTATTTTTCAAATATCTACAAGTTGCCGGGCGGAATGGACCGGAGTTCATAAGGAGAGGCTTGGCTGCAACTTTTCAAAATAAATTGGCAATATTACATTGTTCCTGGACGGGCCAAAAGAATAACTTCAAAATTAAAGACTGCAAGATTATCAATATTTTAAAAGGTCTTATATTGGACAATTAACATTTAATATTCACTTAATCATTGATATTTATCCTCAGATGCAGCACAACATTGCCACACTGTAAGTGATAAAGAATTTGAGATCATTACCATGGATTGATTCTGACAAGCCAACCAACGGCTCAAGCGAGCAGAGCTCCAGCAGAGGAATTGGTAAATATAAATATTTTTGAACAATATTAGTAAACATCTACAATGAATATTTTCAAAATTCTAATATTTGAATTATTTTTCAGAGGTGTGCAGCAGATGCTTTACATATCTTTCTATATGTACCTATTTATATACATAAGTAAAATAGAATATATTTTTTATTTCAATCTACAGTCTTATTATTCTGAAACAATTCAATAACTACCTATAAAGTGTTTTAGTGGGAAATCGACCAAATAAAAATAATTATACTTTCTCTTATCAAAAATTCAATAGGAATTTTTATCAATAGAAAAAACTGTTGCTACAAAGACCATTATTTCTGTCGATATGAGCTATCAATGAACTTTTTGCAAGAGCAGGTATAATTATTTTTTTGGACCGCTTTTCCACTAAAAGTAGGTCCGCTTTAGTTTCGATTTAGAAGCGTTACATAAATGTAACGCTTTAGTCATTCTGCACTAAAAAGAACATCTCAAAAACGAAACTAATATGTTATAGCTTCGAAACGAAAACGTAACTTCAGTCACATGATCGTAACGTTAAAATTACGAGGTAGCTGGAACATTCCAAGAACGGAAATAATATGTTATAGTTTTGTAACAAAAACGTTTATTTGTAAACGTAACTGGGATTTTGTCATGTTTGCGGACATTTTACGTAACTATGAACAAGAAAAAGCCGTAACAAATCTTTTTTGGATAACGTAACAATGTAACTTTCAACGTATCAGTAACGAAACTGCGATGTTTTTTTGCTTAGTGGGGTAAATCTAAGTTCTAACTAAGATTTGACAGGATGTCAGTTGAAATTCATAATTGGAAAGATTGAAACGATAGAGGCAACCGTAAGTAATATTTTATTTGAATTCTATAAAATTAGTTATATTATTGTATGTATTTTAGGAATTTGAGTATACACCACTACAACTAATATTATATTAATAAAGTGGGTACTGCAAGTCCAGCCAAATTTCGTTTCGTTTCAATCACTAATTTTAACAATATTGATAGATCGGGTTTGAGTTTAGTAGGTTTTGCTTAAATGTTTTTTTAAAGTTATTTCAATTGTTGAGCTTGCATATTCAATAATATATAATATAGTTTAATAGTTGTTTGTTATTTGATAATTTTTCATAGTGTCTATTGTTTATTGTTTTACCACGGGGGTATTGTCAACTGTCAACTGTCGTGGACATGCCCTATAGTCGCAGCAAACCTAACCTAACCTAAAATGTAAAGATTAACAAACCTTCAACATTCCTTCCATGTCCAAAGACATGAGTTCTTCTTTTCCCAACGTCAACATGGCCAAAGCAACTTTGAAAATAATCTCCATTCCTTCGGATAGAAAAACATCAATAATTCTGCACGCCAACGGTAACGTTAGTGCGGTTGTGAAGAGTGTAAGAAACCAACTGGAAGCGTACATGGAAGTGTGGAAATTTTGCGATTGGAAATGTTGATTCAAATCCGGTAGGTATTCGGCAACGAGATTTTCTAATTGGTACATGCATAGTCCCAATTCGGCCATGCTAGGTTTGAACATGTCGCGCATTTTATAATCTTCCATTATTCGGACAAGAACTGCAAAGGCTTCTTCTTCAGGCATCTATAAAAAAAAGTAACAAAATAATTTGTGATTTTGCAGCTGACATATTTAAGGGAAAAAAATGGTAGTTGTAGTATATAGTCAATATACTAATCAACTAGAGATATGTCATTTTATATGTGTCAGTGTCAGAAAATATTAAAAAAAGTATTAAATTCATAAAAATATATTTAGATACATTCATCACACTACATGGTGTCAGGTGTTTGGAGGGTCTATTGAAATGTAAAAGTACTTAAAAATATCCAAAAGTTGTCAGTAAAAAAAGGAAAAAAATAGATATGGAACAAGAATTAGAAGCTTTGAAAATACAGATAGCTCAAATGCAAATGGTTATGCAGAAATCAAATTATGATATTAGACACAGAGTAAGAGAAAAGAAAGATTCGAAAGCAGGAGATGAAGTTTGGATTATAAACATGCAAAGAGAAGGAGTGATAGAACAAAAATTGGATGAACCGAGATCTTACTTGGTTAGAACAGACAAAGATAATATAGTCAGAAGAAATAGTCTTCGACATCAGCGTCAGATAATATACACCAGCCTGAAGATAGAAGTGGAACTGGAGTAATAAAAAAATAAAGACCCAAAAGAATAGAAGACCCGGAAATATTTGCATGATTATTTAACGTTTTTTGTTCCGTTTTGTATGTAAGTAATTATAAATTTAAAAAAGGGCATGTAGTATATACTCAATATACTCATCAACTAGAGATATGTCATTATAAATGTTAAGTGTCAGAAAATATTGAATAAAGTATAAATTTCATAAAAATATATTTAGATACATCCATACCCGATAAACAATTATTACTTATGTTAAGTAGGATTATCGTCCTCGGTTATATTTGGTGATTTAGTATTTACTGTTTTCAAATAAGTGAATATGTAACAAATTTTATGTTCGCTGAATAAAATTACAAAAATAAAAATTCGTAAAACCTTGAAATTTACATTTAAATGATTCAAAAATACTTTTACAATGCGCCATAACACTAATAAAACGAAATAATTATTGCATTTGCATCGATTATTCGGTACATGAGCATATGTATATTATGTTGCTATTTTTAGTTATTAGAGAAAGTTCTGACAATTACGCAGAAGCACACTTATTAATCAAGTCAAATAAAAAGTTATTGTTTGATTATATAGCCCAGCTTTACAAATTTAAACTGCATTGTCAATAGAACATAAATTACTAGCGAATACTTCAAGTGGTTTTATTGTTACTTTGATTTATAAATTTCACTACATACAGGGTGATTTTTTTATTAACCGCCGATTGCATAGATCTGAAAAAGCTTACACATACACTGTGGGCGGAAATAAAGGAGTACATTTTTTAATTGAAAATATTTTTTTTGTTTTTTGGGCGATCTATTTCCTTTTCTCATGGCTAATAAAATAACATGTCCTCAACATGACTGTAAATTTGGAAGCAAAAATAATTTACAGGGTCGGACTTATAAAAAATATTATATAACAGTGCATTTGAGCTCGTTGCAAATGAAAACTGTCTTAGCTAAAATTGTACTAATATGCATTTTCGGTAGATAAACTATCCAGAACACTTCAGTAAAAAGGAAATTTTCAGAAATTACCGGATTCGCGAAATATCATTTTGTTATTTAATAACATTTTAACAAATAACACATTCATGAAAACAGTTCAGTGGCTTTAAAACTTGGAGTAAAATATTATGAATGTGGCCACCATTATTGTTTACCTCTTCTTGAAGTCGTCTGCGCCATAAATTGATAGCCCCATTGCACCCTGTTCAAAATAGCAAAAATAATGGCTCTATTAGCGATTCCTTACAATTTTTAATAAAATCAGTAGGTAATTCATCTGGCCCAGGACCTTTATTGGGTAAATTTTCAATTTTTTTATCAATAGTTTCACGAGTAATTGTGTAGTTAGAAATATTCAGTGGTGTGTTAGTATCCATTTTACCAAAGTTACTAGCATCACTACTTACAAAAACAGAAGAGAAATAATCTGAAAATATATCACAAATTTTCTGTAAGTCGGTAGTAGAGCAGTGAGCAAGTTATTAGGGAAATTATTTGCTTTTCTTTTGCTTTTTACAAATTGCCAAAAATATTTAGAATTATGAATAATATTCGTTTCTACAGTAGTCAAGTATTTTTTATAATCTTCATTTATTAAAAATTTTGATCTGCCTCGTAAAATTTTGAATGTTAAGTAATCTAAATTATTATGGTATTTCTTCCATCGACAGTTGTAATAATAGTCTCCTTGCGTCTTTAATGAAGATTGTAGTATGAA
>CAJUYI010004759.1:0-13856 GCA_910591695.1 Galerucella pusilla
TTTTTTTTATTATTGTAGTTAAATAACAACTTTGGATAGCAATCACTTCTGCTTCTGAAATAACTTAAAATGCGCCCAGTCAAAGTTGACAGGTAACATCTGTCAATTGTCAAGTTCGTAATTTTGGAAAAAATGTCCTAAAAACGGGTCAATTTGTTAAAATTTCGAAAAATGTTACTTGGAAATTATGTTTCTAATCACATTTTATGCTTATGTGCCGATTTTGAGAGAGAAATTTCGATGTTCAATAAATTTCATATTTTCGTATTTTTTATTCACCCCCGTATCTGGCTACTTTAAAATCATTTGAAACTCTTCAAAGTAGTATAAAGGCTACCATTCCATTGCATATTGTGATCATAATATTCGTACGTAAGCTGGTTTTGAAGTTTATTGATATTTTCAACTAAAAAAGAGGTAGTCTCTGGATTATTTTCCAAATTTCGAAAAAATCAGAAATTGTTTTTCAGCCTTTTCTTTATTAAACTTTAGTTGGATAGTACAAAAATGGTTTTAATTATAATCTGAATATCTTAACGCATAACGACTACTTTAAAATTACAAATAATAAATAGATCACTTTAAAAAGGAACTTATGTACAAAAAATCAATACATCCATGGAATGTCGTTGCTTTAAGTGACCGAATGAAAGTTTTAAAAACAAAATACGAAATTGACAGTTTATTAGAAAATATTAGTTGTTATTGTCGGCAATTTTGTAAACATTCTTACAAAAGATGAAAAGGTTGAAATAATTTTAATTCATGGCGAAGACCGTACAAATAGAACTACTGCCGAAATTTTTAATACCAGACATCCTGAAAGACATATTTCCCAAGCGACGGTCGGCAAAATTGTGTCAAAATTCAAGGACAGCGGTTCAGTGAATAATATTTTTAAAAAACAGCATGTTGCATGGAAAATTGCTGACAAAGAAGAAGAAATATTGCTAGATGTTGTGGAGCATAAGGTTACCTCTGTAGCTGGAATATCGGAGAGGACAAATGTAGCAAATACAACTGTAAGGAGAATTTTAAAGAAACACCATTATCACCCTTATAAGCCTAAATTTGACTCTTGAAAGAAAGAGACTTTGACTCAAGATTAGAATTTTGTGCACGAATACAAGGTGAGATTGAAGACAGCCTACATTTTTCAAGGTACATTATGTTTACGGACGAAGCCACTTTTACCTCCAATGGAACGGTATCCTCTCAGAATTGTCGATGGTGGGCTGATGTAAATCCCAATTTCATAATAGAGTGTAGAGATCAGTATTCTTTTAAAACTAATGAGTGGTGTGGCATTTTTAAGGGAAGGTTAATTGGACCTTATTATTCAAGACAAAATTTAAATGCTAGACGATACTTAAACTTGTTACAACAAGAAATTGCATCATTTGTAGATGAAATGCCGTTGAATGAAAGGTCGCGTTTGGTTTTTCAACAAGATGGAGCATCAATTCACAGTACTGTTGCAGTCAGGGAATTTTTAAACATTTTGTTCAGAGGAAAATGGATCGGGAGGTTTTTTGAATTTCTTTGGCCGGCGCGATCCCCCGATTTGACCATAATGGACTTTTTCCTTTGGGGATATTTAAAAGAAAAAGTATACAAAAGAAGGCCTTTTCAAAATGTGGATCATTTGGAAGATGTTATAAGGGAAGAGTGTGCAAATATACCTAGGCAGTTCTTACTAAATGCTGTCAGGGAATTTAACCGTCGAACAGAAAAATGTATGGAAACCGAAGGGAGGCACACGGAGATGTAATTTCCTTTAAAGTGATCTATTTATTGTTTGTAATTTTGAAGTAGTCGTTATGCGTTAAGAAAACCAGCTTACGTACGAATATTATGATCACAATATGCAATGGAATGATAGCCTTTATACTACTTTGAAGAGTTTCAAATTATTTTAAAGTAGCCAGATACGGGGGTGAATAAAAAATACGAAAATATGAAATTTATTGAACATCAAAATTTCTCTCTCAAAATCGGCACATAAGCATAAAATGTGATTAGAATCATAATTTTCAAGTAACATTTTTCGAAATTTTAACAAATTGACCCGTTTCTAGGACATTATTTTCCAAAATTACGAACTTGACAATTGACAGATGTTACCTGTCAACTTTGACTTGGCGCATTTTAAGTTATTTCAGAAGCAGAAGTGATTGCTATCCAAAGTTGTTATTTAACTACAATAATAAAAAAAATTCCCATATGGTTCCAACTTTATGGCGGACATTGTATATATATACAATTTTTTCCACTACTAGCGAAATTTAAGACAAAAATTGAAAATAATTCACAAACGCACCGCGAAAAGTGTTTACCCCGTCGTCTGACTGACAAGTACAATGTCAGTTTTCGATATATTATGAACGTACTCGTTATGTCATCAGTCATTTTTGGTTGAGCGCGAATTTTGAACTAATGGCATTTTTATCCAAATAATTTAACTTAATTGGTAATTTCAAGCTGCAAATACGTTAACGACAATCTCCTGGGTATACAAAATTATGTTGCACAAGTTTTTGTTGAACTACTATCCCTGAATTCTCAAAATAGTTGAATTTGTCCATTTTTGACCTAGGTTGATAATACAAAATTATTGTGGAAAAAGAAATATTATTCATTCTGTGATGGAATGTTAATGATTTTAAAACAACTTGTGAACAGTCTCACGGAAACACAACACAATCAAAAACTATCATAAAACACGTTTGTCGGTTTAATCTATATAATATCATTTTCAGTTATGAAAAAATAAATCCAAAAACTTCTAATTATATTTTCGTCCAAGGAAAAGAAAAAAAAATTCCATTATTTGATTATATCTGCCCGGAATTATAAATTAAACATCGCATTATGCAATTACTAAGAAAAAATGGGCTGTTCGCTTGCATCTGCGATTCATCTCGGATAAAAACGATGATTTTTAATTCTGCCTAAATAGCACCACATCTGCCGGAATTGCATTACAAAAAAGGATAAATGTATCAGGGTTGTGCCGCTGAAATAGCTAATTGCTCTTGAATTTACTGTTATGAAAGCTCGTTTTTTCAACATCCCGATGTAATGAATGAAATAAAGCCGCGTTAAAATTACATTTTTATTTGTGTTGGTCGAAGAAAGAGTGACTTAAATCACCAGAAATTACAAATGCAACGAATTATGTTATTTAAACATCACTTTTGTGTTTTATGTTCCGGGGGTTTTGATAAATAGAGGTGAGTGGCCATAAATTAGAAAGTAATTACCGGAACAAACATTTTATAATATTTCGGTAACAACTCGAAACTGTTTTTAGTTCTCTTAATATTCTTTGCTTTGTAGACATTTTACACAGTTATTTTTTTAATGTATATTTCCACCTGTAAGCCCTAGAAAATGTTTCTCGCAGGAAAATTTCTTTTCCCAACAATTTTATATCGTTTGATTCTGATTGAAGTAGCTCTGCACATTTGGATGCTCTTATGGCTATATTAAAGTGATTAGTTCGTCAAATTTTTGAAATTTTATTTAGTTTTTATCTGATACTATAGTTATAATTGGTTAATATATTTTAGAGTTCAGAAAACTATTTTTTCGTGCAACCGGAAACCGGACGCAAAACAAGCATTTTGCAGCCGCAACAGAGGCCGCAAAATGATATTTTGCGGCCGTTACCCAGAGTGACGGCCGACAAAAATTTTTACGGCCGTTCCCATAGTGACTGCTGGCAAACTGAATTTTTACGGCCGTTCCCATAGTGACTGCCGGCAAACTGAACGCCACTACAGCATTTAACATTTCTGAAATATGACAATAACAATGTATTTCGAACCAAAAACTAACTGTCTTTTCCAAAGAGACATAATGTTTATTGAAATTATGTAATTTTCAAGGTTGAACGAAAAATATTGTGTATACTATGGCTCGAGATTATCTTGCCTCGGCCGGAGCGGCCTCGGCGATAATCTCTGTCTCGGAACGCGAAAAAGCATTTTGCGGCCTTAGTATACAAATAACTATTTCCAATCCATCCATAGAAATCAACGTTTATTGACATATCAAACGAGTTCTTCGTTAGAGGTTGCTAAAACAACCAACATTTTCCTATTATTGTCTTAGCTGCTCCCAGCTGAGTGATGGTGTTTATTGGCAACGTTACCCTAAATGTATACTATTTATATCCAAATGTATCATTCATCCCCAAGGGAATGCCTACCAACCAAGCTCACCTCTCGCCTCAGAATCACTACCCCAGCATACTTTATCCTTTATCCTTTATCACTCCTACCTCTCACATGTCATATCGAGTCCTTCTCTTCCCCTAATCATGCTCTCCACTACACCACTTATCTCCATCCATTCATCCTCGTTTCTTAACATTATCCCCGCCATGTTTTCCCAATACATCGCCTCCCATAGGTTCTTCTCCAACTTCTCCATCAATTCCTCGTTCTTCCAGTATCCGAACACATGTCTCACTTCATCCTCCACTTCACATCTCTCGCACCCTCCAGTTTCTCTTTTCCCAATCTTGATGAGGTAACCCACTCTCGACCCATGCCCTGTGAGCACCTGCGTCAAGAAGTAGTTCACCTCCCCGAATTTCCGGTCCATCCAAAATCTCTCCTGCTTCCAATCGGTCCTTTTAGCGCGCCCTCATACTCATCCCACCTTCTCTCCATTTCCTCATCCATCCATTCCTGTACTTCCTCTCTGGTCGCACCCTCCAGCGCTTTTGTCTGGCTCTAGCCATCACGTCCAATGGGTAGGACCTTGACAGTACCGGTGGCGTCATCACCGTGAATGGATCTGGGGGGTGAGAGTTTTAAAAGGTTTTTTCATTCTGAATCCAACGATATCACGCAATGGGAATTTCAGTAGACTGTAAAGTGACGATGAGCGCAATAGATGCCGCATCGTGTTTTTGAAAATAGTTAATAATTAAAACAAATTAATTAATATAAAGTCAAATAATCTAATATTAAACAAAATTGAAATGTGTATACATTGAATATTCAAATTAAATTATTATAATAGTTACTGGTGATAGAAGATTCGCTATCTCTTGTTCCAGCTAATCCCAGACATATTTTGTACAGGGCTTCTTAACGTTAACTACTTTAATATTCAGTAAGGCATAATAATCGCTAAATTTGAGAGCCTGCAGCATTCAATGACGACTACCAAGGTATATATAAACTCGGGTAGAAAATACTTCGAAAAGTAATTTGAAATTTTCCAACATTGCCATCATTTTACGGACTAATTTCTGTTTCCTGCGAACAAGACTGGAATAGATAAGAATAAAATCGATTTTTCCGGTCATTACCATTACATCAGTAAGATGAAAATATAGGCGGCATAGCACTTAATGTTTTGGTGAAAAATATTTTAGATACGGGTATTCTTTTTACGACTGTACGTGATGATTATTATTGAATAATTCTTTTTTGTGTGTGTTTGGGAGCCGTTCTGATGCCGGGAGCACTGCAGCCTGTTGGCTTATTGTACTCTACTCCCACATTTATTCCACCCATCCAGTTATCCCCGTACCTTCGAGTGGACGATATAGGTCCATTGTATGTGTGCCATATACTTCGGGAAGCACATTGACTTCTCCGAAGATTGTTTGTCTCCTCGAGTCCAGTGCCTCACAGTCAGATAAGATGGGTTACGGTCTCGGTCTCCATGCCACAAAGTCTGCAGCTGAGGTCCCCGTTGAATAACCCTATTTTATGCATGTGATCTTTTACCGGGGTATGACCTGTTAAATAACCTGTAATAATTCTTAGCTTATTCTTACTGATGTTCAGTAGTTGTTCGGCCCGTTTTACACATGTGTCACCTATGAAGCAGGTACACAGCTGCTTTGGAGTGTTCCTCCACTGAAGTTTATGTTGGCTTTGTACCCATTTTTGTATACCTCTTTTGTGGTCCCAAGAGCTGGTTCTGGTCCAACATATGCTGTTGCTGAACCTCTTCTCGCGAGTTCATGAGCTTGTTTATTTCCAGAAATACCATTATGTTCCGGCACCCACACTAATCTTACTTTAATGTGGTCTGCTAGTTCATTCAGTTCTTTCTTCTTTCTTCTACCAGTCTGGATGTTACCTTGCGGATGTTTAAAGCTGCAAGGGCTGCCTGGCTGTCAGTTAGTATGTTTATCCTATGAGTGTCGGTCCTATATTTGTTAATTCTGACACATTCTAGGATATCATAAATCTCTGCCTGAAATACAAAGGTATGTTTTCCTAGTGAAAAGGAGCATCTTGTGTTTCTCATTTCACTATACACACCTGCTCATGTCCCTTCCCCAGTCTATGACCCATCTGTGTACCAGGTCTCTCCTCGGGGAAGTTTCAGTCTGCTTGGGTCTTGCCAGTCCTTTCTGTGAGGTATTTCTACCTCATTTTTCGGACTGGGGAGAAGTTTAGTGGCCATATAGTCTGTTCAGGCTCCACTTATGATGTCCTTAATGGATATGTGTCCTGATTTAACTATTTTGTTACTCAGTATTGAATAATTACTGAAGAGTAACATTTTTCTGGACCTTTATATCAAGCCTCAATTCCATTAGTCACATGAAAAGTTTTTTTACAAGCAACTATCTTCTTTTTCTGGCAACTGGATACATTCTATCTGTTTGGAAAATAGCCCGAATCGTTTTTATTCCCAAACCAGGAGAATATTTTCCTGGTTGGTATCTCAATGGCCACAAAACAACTAACCAGAAAAGGAATTTCTGGCAAAAACGAAACAATCTGCACCGACAGTAAACAAGCCCTATGAACCTTGAACAGACAACCTGTTATATCAAGGTTCGTACTAGAGTGTCACCAAGATTCAGCTAACGCCTCGGCAAATAACAAGTTTATCCTGAGGTGGTTTAAAGGGCACGGGAGGAGTAAAGGTAATCGCATTGCCGATTCTTTAGCCAGGAAAGCGGCTGGACGTCCTGACGACAATAATTGTGGAACTAGCCAAACGTTACACCCATGCTCAATACCATAGGAGATGGGATGGAACCAAAGGATTTAGTCTTGCCAGGATTACCCTCGGCGACCGTGGGAAGCTGGCGTCGAAGGAATATTTTGCGATGACCAGGAAAAATCTACGTTTAACAGTAGGATTTCTGACTGTGCACTGTCAACTAAGGAAACACCTCCATACTATGGGGCTAGTGAACACACCTCTATGTAGGATGTGTGAACAGGAAGATGAAACTGTCAGGCATGTCTTATGCTAGTGTCCGGAGCTATCGTCAATAAGAGAGTGTGTGTTCGGTGAGTCTTGGCCTACACCTGCCCATATAAAGGAGATGTCTGCTAGTGACCTGTCCACCTTCCTGGGAAGGACACTCACCCTCCCTACTTTACAGATACAGATTCCCTAACCAGGAGAATATTTTTCCCAGGCAAAGTCATTCAGACCAATGAATTTGTCTTTTTCCATATTGAATATAATGGAGAAACTTATTGATAGGCATGCTAGGTAAAATTTTCTCCTTGAAAGGCATCTTACATTATGACCAATATGCCTATAAATCTGTAAAATTCTGTGAAAATTGAGACTTTCCTATTGAATCAAGAAATAGCTCTCGGAGCAATCCTTGGTATACCTCCTTTGACTTTGACTTTGACACCATATGTCGGTGGATGAAAAACATACATTTTAAGAGTTTAGTAATGATCACCTTATTTGGAGATTTCATAAAGGTCTCGATAATGAAGAGATGCCTACAGGAGTAGTTTTATGACCTCTGATGTGGTACCTCGTCATAGATAAACTTCTGGAGAAATAAAATAGAGAGGAGCTATACATTATACATCTGGGAGTATGTAGATTATTTTATTATACTAGTAATTGGGAAACAGCCTAACAATTTTATTAATTTTCTTTGTTTCACTCTTTGTATTGTTAATAGTTTCCTTCGAATGATCATTTTTGCTAATTTCTTCCTTATATTCTTTTGTAATCACTTTTTTGATTTTATTATTTTGGTTTCCTATACATTTGATATTCACTTTTTCAATATTTTCGATGTTTTCTCTTACTATTTGCTCTCTATATTAATTTTTTCTATAACTTCCACTTCAACTTCTTGTTTTTCGCCAACTCTTCCCTTATTTGCTCGAAACTATTCATAATTTGTTTTCTGTCCTTCAAATTTATATTCTAATCTCGTCTCCATTTCCTATACGTTCTTTCTATCCTATACTTTGGTTTGTCCTTGTCCCAATTTTTTTGTCCTTGCTCGAATCATCTTGTCCTTGTTCCATTGTTTTCATCAACTTCTTCAGTAGGTATATCCACTCCACTATGACCCACTTTGATCATGTTTCTTGAATCTACCAGATTTGTTACATCTACCATCTCCTCCGATGTCTTTTCTTGAATATTTTTGTCTAATTATTCTTCTCCCAGCACACACTCTATTATTATTTCTGTTTTTTCCATTGGTTTGAATGGTATACCTACTATAATATTATTTATTCAATTACCAGCCTCCAGATGTATTGAAATATAAAATCGTTAGATGATTTTTTCTCTGCCTATTGTTGTTTATTTTGTTGAACTTGATGTTTTGCCAATCCCGATTATGTAAATCTCAAAATAGCTACCTAACTGGGCCAACACGGCACTCTATTAGTAATAATATAGCAAATCACTGTATTTATTTTAAATTTATTTATTTTACATGAAT
Source organism: Galerucella pusilla (assembly GCA_910591695.1). NCBI lineage: Eukaryota > Metazoa > Arthropoda > Insecta > Coleoptera > Chrysomelidae > Galerucella > Galerucella pusilla. Next base: position 8,702 of record CAJUYI010004759.1, read on the forward strand.
TAGATGAGTGTATTGAATAGTATTTTTAATAAAATAAACAAATTTTAATGAATAAACATTATAATAAAATAGTCATAAAGTTGACCGTTAGCTGTGTGAGCAAACACAAAATTGAAATGAACGAGAAAATCCGTCTCAGTCCTGGAAAAAAAGCAATTTCATTGAATTGAAAATACATATAAAACAAATGGAATAAAATTGAATCCCCGTTTTTATCTAAAAAACACCCTTTAAAAGTATCCAGTCCCGTCTTAAAAGCATTGTCGGCAATTTTTTTAATGCGGAAAATTCTATTGCTCTTCCTCTAAATCCTTAAAATCTCGCTCTGGAGCTTTCCGTGGATATCCTCTCTTTTTTTCCCCGTAATTTATCCATGCGACATCTGAACAGCGAGACTTTTTATCACGGCTAACGATCGACAATTTGATAAACTATCCCATTCCATAAACATTTACTCTGCCATTTAACTTCTACTCCAAATAACGAAATTTGATGTTATCAATGTAGAACCGGTTTAGCGTACAAAATGGATTTTGGTATATCAGGAGCGACTTGAATGTATATTTTTAATTTCGGAACTGGAGTTTCTTGATAGACGTATCTGTATTTGGGGGCGGCAATTGGGTTTATCGGTACTTTTCTCTGTAGGAAGCTGCAGTAGGAATGTAAACTAGAAAAACAAGAAAATTTGAAAGGATGGAAATTTTGACAATAGATATACGAGGATGTATTGATATCTAGTTAGCCTAGACCAGTTCCATGCATAAACAAAATATTGCGTTACCATAGCAACGAACAATTACTCATTAGAAGTGTCAGTGTGAAGTTGGACGTCAAAAAAGTAAACCAGATTTACGCAATAAATTATAAGAAAAAAAGATATCCACTGAAATTGCTAAAATCGGAAAATTGGAGTATCGAGCCATCATATCAAGTACCTGTATTATTTAAAAGGGTTCAAAGAGGTAAGCAGATTTACGAAGATATACTCAATACCTTTGGTGATCAATGTCCTTCGTCCTCTCCAAGACCTAAGAATTTTCGTGTCCAAAAATCTGCTGGAAAAGTTCTTGCTTCATTTTTTTTGGTATTGCCATGGAGTACCTAATCATGATTGATTTTTTGGATAAGGGTAGAATAATAACCGTAGATTACTATTCAACATTACTGACCACTCTACGGGAAAGGAATTAAAGAGAAAAGACGCGAAAAGCTATCCTAAGGTGTTTTGTTTTTGCATGACAACGCCCCTGCACACAAATCTCATGTTGCCATGCAAAAAATTCGTGATTTAGGGTTTGAATTACTAGAACACTCCCCTTATTCACCAGATTTGGCTCCGTCCGACAATCATCTCTTTCCTCCATTGAGAAAAAGTTTAAAATGTCTTGAATTTTTTTCCAACGAGGAGGTAATAAAAGCTGTGGAGGTCTGGTTTGCAGAGTAAGAGAAACATTTTTTTTAAAGGTCTAGAGACGTTGCAGGTTCGCTGTGATAAATGTATCCAATTGAGAGGAGAATATGTTGGGTAATGAAATATTTTGACATTTTGTTTGGTTCTATAGTAGGCTAAGAATTTTTTAATATACATAATATCGAGCATAATATAATATGTAGTATTGATTGATTGATTAATTTGGCACCACCAGTCAGAGGCCTCGAGACCACGACACCTCAGGTTTTATGCTTTTTGTTCTCTGAGTTGTACCCTCATGTGAAGAGACCAGTAGCCATTATCAGGATCCTGGATCAACATAATTTTTTCTAGGCACTTCTTAGAGATATCTTGCCTTGGAAGAAAAAGAAAATGAGAGTGGGGAATTTGGAAAAGAAAAAAGGGAGATGGGAAAAATGGAAGAGAAAAAAAATGGGAAGTAAAAAGAGTAAAAAATGGGAATCAAGGGGTAGGGAACAGGGAAAAATGTGAAAATGAAACGTTACAAAAAATTACTATATTTTTAAATGTAAAAAAAATTCACAAGAAAACGGAGATTTGAAACTCATTCGTGGATAATTCTTGTACACCTACTACTTTCACATACTTCCACCACACTTCCACGAAACTTCCACATACTTACAACAAACTTCCACATATTTCCATAAACTGTTTTCAAGCTAGTTGACAATGTAAGAACTCATGCAACATTTTTGTAATACAACTCGCTTCCATAACAAGCACAAAAATTTAAAATTTCTGAAAACACTAAATAGCATTAATTTTTATGATATTTTACCTGTTGTATGGGCAACTTTAACACCCTGTATCTCGAAAACTGAAACTCAAACGATCCATGCCGACAGGAAAATTTACGCCAATTTTCGCATTTTCAACACGCTCTTTCAGTTTGTAACAACTATTCATTAACACCCTGTATAATCTCCTATTCAATAATTCTAAATTCGTTATTTTTCACCGTAGTTCGTCTAATTTCTGTATTAAACTTCCACATACTTCCACCAAACTTTCACATACTTCCTGTTACCTATTATTTATTCAAAATAATAAGGCATGATAAACTGCAACGGCGACTCAATGTGGAGAGCACCTCAGGTGTGAATTCGGAGACCAAACTAATATCAGTTCAGGGAGTAGTCTTACCGGTTCGCGGGTAATCCTACTTTATTTAAGTTATTGAAGTTATATTGAAGTTACTGAGATCATAGATGAAGTTAAGAAACCAAATGAATTTAATAAGTTAAGAAATGTAATTAAAGTTAATCAAGAAAGGTAACTGGGCGCCACCCTGAATAATATTAGTCGACTTGTTTTTCACCTCACAACTCTCTATCAACAAACCTGGAAATGCTGGAAGGGAAGGAATATGAACAACGTTGTTAAATTTCCAAGTTGTATAATGACTTTAAAACTAATCTCACAGTAAATAAAAAAAATGTTGTTGTTTGTTGAAGCACGTTGTTTTTACGTTGATTTACTTTCCTTAATTTCTTCGGACAGGTCCTAGGTGTCTGTTAATCCATGGGAATTCAGTTCATGGTACTACCTCATGTCACCGGAATGACACGTACAAATTGGCAGGTACAAATTGGCAGGTACAAAGTGGCAGGTACAAAGTCGCAGGTACAACGTCGCAGGTACAACGTCGCAGGTACAAAGTGCTAGGAAAGATACAACGTATCAGCAATAGTTACATTTTAATTTATGTAAAATTCAGGATATCAGCAGTAATTCGTTCTACAATTGCTTAAGAACGTGGTTCATAAAAAAATATCCTGTATTTCACTATTAAAAAAACAAAAGAAGCAATAAAGAAATGTGATATGATACGATATGATATTATTAAGGAAATCTTATTCATTTCCATTCATCAAAGAAATCAAAGAAACAATATCTAAATAACATAAAAACTCAATTTTATTTTACTACTTATTTTAATCACAGGCGATAAAAAAATGTAATGAAAAATGTAATCCGGATATATAATATTCTAGGTTGGTAATTGATTAATTAACTAAATTTACATATTTTAAAGACTTCAACTATATACATGTGAACCTTTTATCAACTGTATAAGAAAAACTAGAAAAACTATACAAAAGAACAAGATAAAAAAAACAATATCGCTGTATGTGTGTATCTGGCGCTTATCACTAGGAGGAAAAAATATAAAGCAAGAATCATAAATGAAAAGCATATACGTAAATGCAACTTACCATTCACATTGAATGCCTTTTGGGAAAAAAAGAGTTTGAGGTAAACATCTCACAATAATTAAAATCAAAAGCATCCACCTACCCCACAAAAATATTGCAATATGCACAGACTCCCTTTCCTCCATTCAGTCAATCAAGTCAATCTTCACTGACCACCCAATTGTCCAGAATATACACGACATCTATCAAACTCTCGTTGCTCAAAATATAACAGTCTCTCTCATCTGGCTTCCATCTCACATCGGCATTGATGGTAACGAAACTGCGGACCGCCACGCGAAAGATGCTACCACTAATAACGACTCAACACACATTGTCCAACTCGCAACCGACCTGAAGATCCACTTCAAAAACGCTACACAAGATTCTTGGCGACACCTGTGGCGCAATAGTACGACAGCACTTCATGATATCCATCCATCCACTTCTCCTCTCTCCCTGAACTTCTTAACCCGGAGAGAGGCTACTACAATCAGAAGAATCCGAATCAGTCATACCAAACTCTCACACGGATATCTGATGTCTTCAGGAAATCGTCCCGTTTGCCAAAGCTGTAACGATATTGTGACCGTTAAGCACATACTGACGGACTGCAAACAATTTGCTGCTATATACAAAAAACTTGATCTTAGGCCCAACCTCAAGGAAATGCTTCACTGCCCTACCGAAATCAAGAAAGTCTTACAGTTCCTGAAAGCTACCAACCTATACTGTAAAATGTAATTTAAATATTTGTAAAAATTATGTAAATATTTGTATTTATTTTTTCTGTGCCAATGACCAGCGCTGTCGAGGCACGTTAAGCAAAAATAAAAAAAAAAAAAATTAAAAATCAACCTTATCGGTTCATGGTTCACAGGAGAGAGAAAGCTTATTCTTACTACTCGCTATTAAATTGAACCCTGCGATGAGCAATGGACATACGTTGCACATCCCTTCCCTGTTCACATGCTCCGCTTCGAGAAAGAATTCACATATTCGTAGTGTGTTCTTAATTTCTCTCTCTATAGGAGAGAAGAATTGAAATATTTGACCAATATCAGTGTATGCTGATCCTCACCAACGGAGATTATCCGTCGCACATTAAATATAAAAATTTGCGTTTCAGCGGTGATCAGTGCTACAGGTTCTCGACGAGAATCACTTGGTAAGGAAAAAGGACTGGCTACTCGCCGTCCGGTAGATATTTAAATATTCCAATGATAGTGGCCAAATATAACGTTACATTCCACCAAACTCCCACATATTTCCATATACCTCCACATACGTGCACTAAACTTCCACATACCTCCACATAATTCCATATACTTCCACCAAACTTCCACAAACTTCAACCAAACTTCTACCAAAGTTCTACCAAACTTCTATCAAACTTCCACCAATCAAACTTCCATATACTTCCACATACTTCGACCAAACTTCCACATACTTCCACTAAACTTCCACATACTTCCACCAAATGTCCACCAAACTTCCACATACT
>CAJUYI010004759.1:17602-34470 GCA_910591695.1 Galerucella pusilla
AATCACTTCCATGGCTCCGTTGGGCATGTTCTCATTGCTCCTGTATATCATATACATGCTAGTCTTTGAATTTTGGAGAGGTTTTCTCTCATCGTAAATAGGAAAAGACCTAATAGGATCAATTTTATCTTGTTCTCTACTTGTTTCATTTGTGACCTTCAGAAATCAGTAGGTTTGTTTGTAGAAAGAATTTCCAATCGATTGGAAATTTCTCAAACTCTGGCATTCCGTTTGTGATTCGTTGTAAATCGATTGGCAATTTTTGTTGTACGAACGGGCGGAACATTTTGACATCACGAAATTGATGTCTTTGATAAAAATGTTCTTCATCACTTGAAGAAAAGCTTGAATTATTGTCATACATCTGAAAAAAAAGAAGAATAAGTAAATAATTTTGTAATGTGCGTGTCATTCTTTGACCATCCTAATAAGAAGCCGGAGATTTTTCTTAAATGTCCGGTATTACAACATACAAATTATTTTACTTATTTTTTATTTTAGAAGGAACTGACTGGTTAGCTATTTCCGTGTTTTTTTCACAATAGAAAAATAGTAAAAATATGTCACTTTCTACAGCATCACAATACGCATGCTCAAACTAAAAATTTGATCCTGCTCAGCAAGTTATTCTGATAGCAAACCGCAAATTTCTTTCTTCGAACTGAGGATTTCTAAATTGCCAAATTGTCTCTACGAACTTTTTTTTAATGCGCATGCCTCTGACGGTTTCTTATAGTTTCTTACTGTTCTACGAACAAACCTAATGTCTTAACTTCACTCCACATCCATTTCTATGGATTTAGTTCAAAGAAGGGCGGAAGTATTATAGTACAGGGAATGAAGCAATTCACCTGGCAATTTTTTCGTCCAGCATGGATTGACTTGAAATTTTAACAGAAGGTAGGTGATAGCCCAAGGATTGGTTGCCACCCCATCTCGGGGGTGAACATTTTTTATTACATTTTAACTACAGGAATCGATTGAAAAAGTGATTCTTAGCAAAAAATGTTCCATACATTTTTTTTGTAAAATCAATATTCTCTAAGTTATTCGCGATTGAAAGTAACGGTTTTTAGATGAAAAAATCGTTTCTGATATGTTTTTCGCGGATAACTCGAAAATTATGCAGTTGATCAAAAAAACTGTAGAAACCAAAATTGTAGCTTTTGAAAAAACAAGCAAAATACTTTTTTTATAATTTTTTTAAAACCAATAGGAACCGAGATATGGCCCATCAATGATTAGCTTTTTTCCCAAATGCAAAATGTGATAGATTCAAAGTCAAATACCGGAAAAATGATGCATTTTTCGTAGAAAACTCATAGAATATTTCTCAAAGAGCATAATTAGACCTTTCTTTTTTTTAAAAAAAGGTCTGTAGCATCAAAATTGAGTGAATTATGAAAAAAATAATGTCAGTACTGAATTTTTTATACAAAAAAATCGGTGAAAACAACCCCCTAACTACCCCCCTAATTAAAATTGATCTTTACCCTTGTGCAATTCTCTTTGTATGGTATGGTTAATATGTCCAAGAAGTTTAACCAATTTAAAATTCATAGTTTTCGAAAAATTATGGCTTAAAGTAAAAAGTTATTTTTCATAATTTTGTATTTTTTACCCTTTCTTTCAAAATAACTCCGAAAATATTAGAGGTACAAGCAAAGTTAAAAAACGAAATTGTAGCTTTTCTTATGACAAAAATTTTCCTGTAAGTAGATTTTTTGTACAGTTAATATTTGACGGCATATAGCCGTTTAAAACGTCTATTTACGCACGAGCACCACCTTTTTTTAGTCCTTTAAACTCACCCCATTTAAAAACGAAAGGGTTTAAAGAGATTTAACTTACAGATCCTTGTAGTTCTTGGAAAACCCTACAAAATCGTTTTTGAATAAACTTTTTATCATCAAAAATGAAGGAAATACGTTAAAAAACCAATCGATTTTTTTTTCGAAAAATTCCAATAGTATAGTATAGTGCACTTGGAAGCATAATAATGTACAAAACCAGTTTATTCGGCAGTGGGGCGTTATATATATACGAAATTTTTCGTATTCTTTTTTTGAAATACAATAGGAAAGAAACATCTGTTCATGTGTCAAGGTGTGTAAGTGTGTATTTTTTCACATATAACACTAATAACAGTTGATTTTCAAGGGTTGAAAAGGTATAAAATTGTATTTTACTAATTCAAACAAATTCAAACAAATTTATTTTACTAATTCAAACCAATTTTCACCTATCTTAAGATTAATAATGCTATTTTTTAATTTTTGACATTTAGGGGTAGTTTTCACCCCTAAGAAACGATCAGGGTTTGTCGGCATGACATAATATATAAAGCATAGGGTGAGTTGAGCCCAATCCCAAATTTTTATGCAAATCAATTAGAGGCGAAATCATTTTTTAAGGATTCGTGATATTTTTTACATTAAGCTATAACAGCCTTTTAAGGGTTGAAATATGATGAAATTGTATTCCAAAGCTCAAAACAATCATTATTCAACTTATCCAAACCAAATCTTACCCATTTTCAGGTTTAAAATGTTATTTTATGATTTTTGACAAATAAGGGTAGTTTTCACCCCTAAAAACCGTTTAGCGCCCTTCGGTTCAATATAGATTTTGAACCTTCGGCTATCACCTACCTCCTGTTAAAATTTCAAGCCAATCCATGTTGGACGAAAAATTGCGAAGTTTTACCTTTTTTTGAGCTTCATTTCCTGTACTATTAAGATGTGAACATGGACGCGGTATTATTGGTCACTGCATTTCGCAGCAATGCACTCGATAAATAAATATATTAAGATCGAATAAAATTGAATCCACATAAAATATAATAATTCTTCAAGTATGCCGTTGATTCGAGAAACTAAAAGACATTAATTATTCCGTTTCTCCTTGTCATTTGCAGTTTCCAACTACGACTCTACACAATAATTCACAGCTTACTTACTTATACGTAAGTCTCGTAACAAAATCTACGACGAGAGATGCATTTCTACCTCGGAAAACAAAGTCATTATCAACTTACAGCAGACAATCATAAGTTATTCGAAATTATACGCGCCAGTTACTAACAAGGATTTGTGCGAGCCTGGCGCCGCCCCCAGATATACGGTATATATTAGAGTTAACGGCGAGTTGCAAATTTTGGCCTAAACAGAGAGAGAGAGAAGATAGATAGAGACGATGTTCTCGGTGCACTAACTTTCGGTCTACAACTTATGGATCAGTTGACCTGAGTGTCATTGCAATTAATGAAAATATTTAACAGTTCGGAACGGGAGGAATGTTGATGTTGATACATTTTCATTTAAATTCTTGCTCTAAATTTCACCCTTTCAATTACCAATGTCTCCAAACTCAGAACGGATATAGTCCAAGAGCTAGTGACATTTCTCAGTGATGATTTTTTGAAGAAATTTTATAGGGGGCCTGAATATAATTTCATAAATTCTTTTTATCACTATTATCATCAGTATTTAGAAGGTTGAAATGTCATAATTATGCCCTATCTTCTTTTTTTTATTATTATAATGACATATTAATGGCAACAGTTTCAAATTGTATCTGTATCTGTAAAGTAGGGTAAGTGTAGGCTCACAGCACTTAGGACACATGTGGCCCATTGCACATCCTCCCGAGGAGTTGTCCCCCTAGGTCATTGTCCATCCCGTCCTTCCCAGGAAGGTGGACAGGTCACTAGGAGACAGGTTCAAATTACTATTGTATATTATGGAAAAATGGCAACACCGTTCGCCAAAATATTCTTTCAATTTATACTATCTGCAACAACATCTGAGATGTCAGTGAATGGGCTCATTTACATATTTTTATTTATTTTACCATTAGGAAGAGCATATCATTTTGAGGCTCTGTGCAAAAAATTAGACGTCAGCGAGACTCCTAAGTCGCCTAAAAAAATTATAAACATCAAACAGCGCTCCTCTCCGAATTTCAGGCGTGACGTCATCGCATATGAAATCTCTCCAGGGTGTCTATTCTGTAACATGTGAGAGTGCTCGTGCACGATAACTCATCGATATGAGTACTCTCTCACTCATCACTCACATGGACCATCAAAACCCTATTCACGATCATTCGACTCGTCTACTACATTTTGTCCAGCGTTGCCAAGTGGCGCGACTATCTTAGAACTATTTTTAGTTCTAATGTACTGTTAGTAGCTTTGAATTTCAAAATATAAACACTGATATAAGCACAACCACCGTCTTATTCAGTACATAGAGTAATACTCTATGATTCAGCATAAGTTTTTCCATGAGATATTTAGATGTGTCGTGAGAAAGAGTGAAGAGTACGATTTTAGTTCCCTTTTTATAATTTATTCAAAAGAAAATGTTGTGTGAGGCACAAAAAACAATATTAATAAACTTTAAACTTCAAATAGGCGAAAATGTTTGATAATTAAAATCAGACAAAGCCAAGAAAGGATCTTGACGTTGGAAACACTTTGTCTACTAGCATTTGCATTACCAAATCGTCATCATCCATTTTAAAAACAATAAATAAACTCCACAAACTAAACGATTAAACAAAGTACAAAACCTAACCAATTAAACTACAAAAAATAAACAAATAAACTCCAAAAACTAAACAATTAAACTGCAAAAACTGAAAATGAATTCAATATTTAGTCATTATTTTATGGACTGAAAAGTAAATAGGCACATGTCGTGTGATTACATTATAATCTTCCTTTATCTATCTAATTGTATGACCAAAGACAATGTGCGCAAGTCCATTCTCTCAGAATCTAACAACTCTCTTGGTTTTACCTAGGGATGGCGATTCTTTCCGAAAAACATCGATTTTTAAATCGATTCGAATCGTGACCTAATGAATCGATCCACAAAAAAATCGAGACCAATAAGATCGATTTCTGAAAAATCGGTCTTTTTCTCAAGTTTTTGTTTATAATTTAATATAAAATTATTTTATTAAAAACAATATACGTATTATAATTCAACGATCTCTTATCGTAAAATCAGGTAATTCGATGATAAAAAATATTTTTATTACCATATCAAAACATCAGATCAGGTATATAACAAGACATTTATTTTTTAAATGTATTGATTAACAAAGTTAATTGTACCAAAAAATAAAATAAAATCGAATGTCGATTTCCAAGGGTGTAATATCGATCCACTGAATGGATACAGTACGAAATATCGATTTAAAAAATCTGATCTTTTTGGCTCCAAAAATCGATTCTTCGATTAATCGATCTCAGATCGCCATCCCTAGTTTTACCCTTATAGGAGTGTATGAGCATTCTACTATCTTTCCTGAATAGGAATTTTATAATTTTAGGAGAGTGACATGCGCAGTAAAGCTAAATTGTGAGAGAGAGGTCCTACACGACCACTCACACAAGTTAGTGAATAGACCCCCAGAGAGCGGATACCGCGCCGATCGGTTTTCGGTTAGATGACTACTTAGCTAGACTGTTTTGTAGTTGTCATTGACGGCATATTTTACGTAAATTACTTTACTATTATCAGGATTAAAATGAAATTAAAATGCACTACAGAAATTAAGGTTTCCGTTGTCTTTCGTACGCAGATTTTTTTGATGTTAGTTAGGATGGGTTGGAAATTCAGAAAATAACTTTGATTCATAATAGTCAAGTTAAAGGACTGTTTTATATTCGCTTCTCTTTTAACTTGGTGCCAATCACTTGGGGAGTAGATAAGTGGGGCATACTTTTTGTGGCGCTTTTCGATGAGAGCAAAATCTCTGTCTACATTCTCTTGTCTCCACCTGCTTTTGGTAGTTCGTTCGGGGGAATTAGGTTTATGTCTTTTTGTCGTAGTTGGGCCCTTACTATCTTCACTCGCCATATCATTTACATCAGACTCCTAGAATATAAATGCAATAGTATAACAAGCTACTAATTTTGTACATTGGAATGCTCAAGTGCAAAACTGTGACAAGCCACATTATTAAAAAAAAGCTCACCTGCTGATTATTAGGTTGATTTTCATTGTCACTAGGACTATAATCCTTATCGAAATCACTGTCATCTACGGGTGATTCAACATCATCACTAAAACTGCTCATTTCTTAACTTTATAGCAAAACACTACAGCACGAACTTATCGGTATCCGCCATTTTCTGTGGCTTGTCACTATTCAACACAAATAGTCTCTGAAAAGTAGAGAGTTGCAACAACATGATTTCTGGATTGTGGTGGCATTTATTGACAAATAGCTAAGCCCTCTGTCAAGTGGCTTGTTATATTATTGCATTATTCTATTATACTAGCGCGGGGCCGTGTGTAGTGCACACTTTGCCCCCCATATATCCGGCTCTGCCCAGGAGATGGTCTTTAATATATTTGCTGCTTGAAATTATCTATCAAGATAAAATTATTTGGATAAAAATGTCATCAGTTTTAAATTCGCGCTCAACCAGTACGTTCATGATATATCGTATAAACTAATTGTTTCCAGTTACAACTTTTAAAATCATGTAAAATTTGTTTTAGTAATGAATAGTAATAGTAGTAATACACATATATTCAAAAGTTTTGCATCACCCTAAATCTCTGAAAAGAAAAATGTGTTCATTATAAATGGATCAGAGATTAATCAAATAATTAGTTTCAATAAAAAAAAACGTGTATATTTGTCAAAAATTTTTATTATCCAATAATAAACTTGCTTTAAACATAAAAAGTATTCTTAGAAATTAAATAAATTAAATACAAATTGATTCTTTTTAAAGAAAAGGTTAAGTGAGAACCTGCATGAGAACTTTTAATAAAGAGTATTTACACTTCTAGAATTTATGCAAGCTTGAAGTCGCCTGCCCATGCTGTTTACCAAATTATTGATATTCTGTTGAAGAATATTTCGCCATTCTTCTTGGGCCGCATAAACAAGCTCTTGTACACTCCTGGGTGGATTTCTGCGTGCTGCCACTGCCCTGGCAAGCATGTTCTATGGGATTTATGTCAGGAGATAGGGCAGGCCAGTTCAAACGATTGATCCCTTCAGTTTCAAGATACTCATTTACAGCTCTGGTCCGGTGAGGTCGGGCGTTATCGTCCATAAAAACGAAGGAATTGCCAACAGCTGCGCGCCATAGTCTCACGTGAGGATATAGAATCTCTCTGAGATACCTATCATCAGTCATCGTTCCCTCCACATGCATTAATTTTGTGCGATCATTTAACATGATACCAGCCCAAAACATAGCACTTCCTCCTCTGAATTGCGGCACGGGGCGAGCATGGGCAAGCTGAGCAACTCTCGTTGGATACCGCCACACTCGTATTCGATGGCTATCTTGTACCAAACAAATCCTTGTCTCGTCGGAAAAAACACCGAATTCCAAAATTCTTCAGGCAAGGCCGCGTGTTCTTGAGTCCACTGTAGTTGGCGAACTCTGTGCTCAGGTTGTAGTCTGGGCACTCTTATTCGTCGGCGACACCTCAAACCTGTCGCAAGTATTCGTCTTCGTAATATCGAGATCGATACTTGAACTCCCAACGCATGTCTCATATCTCTTTGGAGTGCTGGTATTGCCATGGTGGGGTTTCTTCGGATAGTTAAGTGGATATAGCGGTTCTGCCGCTGATAAGTAGCACGCCTTCTACCGCTTCTAGGTCTATCACGAAGAGAATTAGTCTGAAGATACCGGTTCCATACACGGGACACATCACTTTGCCAAACGCCAACTCTGTTTGCCACGAACCTTTGGGAATGACCTTCTTCAACTAAAGCCACTATTCTTGCTCGAACAATCTCACTTATGACTTGACGATTCATGTTTGCACTTAAAATCGTTAAAATCAAATGCCTTGAATGTTAAAATGATCGTACTAAAAATGTTATCTTACAAAAAAAATTGTAAACATCTGTATATTGCAAAAAATATGGAACATATTGAAATGGTAAACATTGATAAACAAGCCAACAAAAAATTCCTTCGCTTCCGAAGAATGTGATGCAAAACTTTTGAATCTATGTGTAGTAGTAGTAATAGTAATATGATAATCTAATCCCGAAAACGGAGGTTATAAAAACTTGAGAAATTATATCAGGTCGTTGGGTTTCAATTTTTTTTAAAATTCAATTTCTAGTTTTCTTTTGAAGTTTAATTACCTTAACTTTTTAATTTTTCTTACCTAAAACTAATTTCGCCCAATTCTCGCCATTTTAATTGAAAATACTTCTTATTTTAATACAATGTTCATCCTCATTTACTTTATAGGTCAAGCTAATTACTTTATTTTTTGCAAAAAGTTTCTTACTTGGTGAACTAATTCAGGTAAAACATTTCAACACCTTAATCCAGTCGGGGAGAATCGAAAATGGTTTTTGAGCTGAAAAATTTGGATGTAAAAGTTGTTGAATAGTAAAAGATGTGATTTGAAAGATCTATTGTGTTTTGTGAAACGGGACATCAAGTCTTTTGAGACAACAAGCTCATTAGAGGCTGTATATTTATGAAATTTCGGAAAACAATATGTAACGAGTTATTTTTTTACACCGATTTAAAGTTAACGTGATATTCGAACTTAGATGTGGCTCAGCTACGCTTGTTCGTTTACCCGGCAGATTTGCACCGTATTAGAGTATCTGATCGGCTTAGACTTTTAAGGCCGCACCTTTCTTTTCCCCGTTAGTTTGTCAGTCCCTATAGATTTATAACTACAATAGACCACAGAGTATTATTATAACAAAGGAAAAATTCTTATTTATTCCGTAGTTGAAACCAAATCGCTATTCGATTCAATTCGATTCATCCGGGTTATAAATTTGAGATTAGTTAGTTAAAGACCCCCTGGAATCATCCGTAACCTCCATCTGAGGCTATCTGGAACTCTTGACGCTAAAGGTCAAGGGGCCGTGGAGCAAACCACGTTAAAAATCTGGCGCCCGAGCATTCCATTGAAAGATCAAAGTCAAGGGTGTCCATAGTGACGTGTTCGTGTGGCAGAAGCCACGTGTGGGAGGAAAACGTTTTACAAATTTTTACCTCCAACTACTGTTGAATGGAAGCACACTTAAAAAGCTTTGTTCTTATTTTCAAAAGTTTTATTAACTCTCTATACTCCTTCAAAATGCCTTCAGTTTTTAAACATAAATGGCTAAATTATTAGTCATTATTACAGATAATTTAAAGTGTTTATCATCTAAATTGACATTATTTCAAACGATCCTTCGTGACCGTTCTAGCAAGGAACACGTCGAGTTTGGAGTTGTTCGTGTTAAATTAATTTTTAATCAAGATTTATTCCAAACGGTCGTCATTAAGACAACGAACTAATAAGAATTTCGCCTCTTGAGAGATGGCACTTGAACTTTTCCGCTTTCGAATATCTCCAGAATTTTTAATTTACGATCCTTTTTATAATCTACAAAATGTCATCGTCGAAATAAATTCAGTTTGTTTAATCAAGGTATTATTGAGAGGAGTGCAGCTGTTTTTACTGTGGAAATTGGTTATTTGCATTCACCGGTACGGCTATTTTTTTAATTACTTGAAAAAAAAACGTATTAAACAAATTAAATTTTAGTAGGCATTTAATTTTATAGCTCTATTATAATTAGCATTTTATTGTTAACAAACTTTCCCCCCAACCTTCCGTTTAACAACCTGTTTTTATGGATACTGAGGCATATGCGGAGTGGTACAATTGTATTAAAAAAAGAGTACTAGTGACCACGATTTACTTCTATAGTCTGTTTCTTATTGTCTGAAAGCACGCGAAAAGGTCACAGATGCTAGTCAGGTAGTAAACCATAAGCGTCACCGTTCATCTAAGGAATTTATTTACTATTTAATTTTATACCCGATCTGATATATAAAGGTAATATGAATCTAAATTTGGTTAGTTAAAACAACTTGATAATTTCCAAGAAACATTACAATAGGGTCCTACTAGGGATTGTCCTAATGACTACTTAGAAATTTTGCAGGTATATGCGGTGAAACTTGGTCTCGCCCAAATTTGTATAATTTGTTTTGCTCAGAGTCGCTTACGTTCCTTAAGTGTTAACTGTGTTGTGAAAAATGTCTTCAAGTTTCACCCCAATAAAGTGTAAGAGCGTGCTTAACTTACAAACGAAGACTGTAGTGTTAAATGTGCATGATGCTGTTGTACATCAAATGCCGGCTGCTACTGTTAGAAATATAGTTTCGACATGTTCCAATATGACAGGAGTTAGTGAATCTACTATTCACAGGCTTCTAAGGGAGAGGAAAAATGGAAATATATTTCCACCTAAAAAGTCAACTGGAAGAAAACCACTTGACCTTGATGAACATATGCAAAATACAATAAGACGAAAAGTACTCGAATTATATTTTAAAAAAGAGATCCCAACCCTCGACATAATTCTAAGAATGGTAAAGGAAGACGAGAATTTGCCTGACATGTGGCGAAAAACTTTGTGGAAAATATTACACAAATTAAATTCTACTTGGGAGAAGCAAAGTCGCAAATCAGTGCTAATCGACAATGAGCAAATAATATGTTGGAGACGACAGTATTTACGAGATATCCGAAAATACAGACAGGAGAGAAGACAAATCTATTATCTAGATGAGACATGGCTCAATGAAGGACATTCAGTGAAAACAATATGGCAGGACAAAAGTATTAAAACCAGTCGTCGAGCTTTCATAGAAGGTTTATCTACTGGACTGAAAACTCCTATCGGTAAAGGTCGCCGACTAATAATAACGCATATTGGATGCAATCAAGGGTTCGTTGAAGGTGGTTTACTGGAGTTTCAGTCAACATCAACCAAAGACTATCATGAAGAAATGACTGCAGATGTTTTTGAAGAGTATTTTACACAAATGGTCGAATTAATTCCAAATAATGCTGTAATCGTTATGGACAATGCCACTTATCATTCGCGATTAACAGAAAATCTTCCATCTACCTCTTGGAGAAAAGCTGATATTAGAAACTGGTTAATCGTAAAAGATATACCATTTGAAGATGATATGTTGAAAAAAGAACTTTTAAAGGTTGCTTCAGATCACAAGCTACAATTCAAAAAGTTTTTTATTGATGAAATAGCCAAGAATCGTGGGATAACAGTGTTTCGTTTGCCGCCATACCATTGTGAATTAAATGCGATAGAGTTAATATGGGCCCAAATGAAAGGTTATGTAGCTAGACATAATAAAACATTTAAAATGAAAGATTCTCGTGAACGAATGAAGTACTCATCTGAAGAGAACTGGAGAGATGCTGTGAATCATGTAATTAAAGAGGAAGAGAAAATGTGCGCTTTAGATAACCTCATAGAACAAACTATAGAACCGATAGTGATCTCTGTCGACGAGTCTTCGGATGATTCTTGTATGGTCAGCGAAGAGGATGATACTATAGATTGAATTTTATATTTCCTATAAATGGTATGTTTACTTTACTTGACATACATTAATTCATTGACAATAAATTTGAATTATGAAAATTAAACTATATTTTCTTTAATTGATTTAATTTAATAAAAATGAACTTGTTAATAGGCCTGAACGAATGAATTTTATTTCAACTGTAATGTCCACCGAATCTAATTAAATAAGCAGATAATAATACCCACAAAATTAGTATTAATACTAAAAAGGAATCACAGTCACACTATCATGTACCAAAAACAGAAAAACTGTCAAAGCTGTAGTAGGTATGTCAACGGAGCACTGTAAACTTAGCAGGCACGCAAAGCTAATGGGGTTGACCGACGAAGCTATGTGCAGATTCTGTCACTTAGAAGAGGAAACTGCTAAGCACATCCTATGCCAGTGCGATTGTCCGGTTTCTTCTACTAGGCGATAAGAAGAAGAAATTTCATGAAAGATTCAGTCTTCAGTCAAACTGGAAAATGTAATTTAGATTCATAGGATGACAATAGATCTGAAAAGGTTGCAGCGGAATAGGCCGAGTAGCCACCTCATCAAATCTAATCCCATCTATTCGGATACCAAAGACCATGGTCTAAAGCAGGGGTGGCCAAACTTTTGACCTTTGAGGTCTACTTGTACTCGAAAATTCCTGCGGTCGACTGCAAGGTAGAATTTAGAAGAGAGAAATAAAACATTTTTGTAATAAGTTTGTATGTATTTATTTATTGAATATTACATACTTAATTCGAATTTTTCATTGCGTTTTACGCTTTTGAGTGGATGTTTGACACTGCATATTCTCCACAAGTTTATCATATTGGGCAGTGTACGAAGTAACTGCGATGCGCAAACAGGAAGTTAAGTGAGCGTCTGTCAAGCGGAAACTATTTTTGGTTTTTATTGCATTCATAGTTGAAAACGTTGATTGGCAAAGATAGGTAGAACCAAAAAATGAAGTCAAATACAAAGACACCTTTCTTAGGCATGGAAACTTTTCTTTGCAAATCACTTTCCAAAATTCTGTACTACCAGATGCTCTAGCTTTCAGAAATATATCGCTTCCTATTTTTATTATTTCTTCTTCGACCACGAGAGATTCAGTATCGGTTAAGTTGCCGATTTTAACGGTCAAGCTTTCAATGTCAATGTTTTCATTGTAAGGGAATACCATGAAACTTAGCACTTCTTCGAGAGCGGCAAAATCTGCAAACCTTCTTTCGAACTCCAGATGCAAATTCTCCAGCTGTTCAGCGAAAATTTTGATTTTGTAGTCTTGATTTGAATTGTGCGTACATTCTTCTTCCATGTTTTTATAATTTTTTAGTTCACCTCGTTTTAATTGAGATGCATGCATTTGAATTTGACTTTTAAAAGTTTTAATCAAAGATGTCATGTCAATGACGGTTTTGTCTTTCCCTTGAAGATTTAGGTTCAACTCATTGAGTTGAAGGCCAGCTTCATAAGCTATTTTTCATCTTCAAGCTCAGGTATATTTTCTCCTTTTGATTGAACGAATGTCTTGATTTCTAGCAGTAATTGGCGAAATCTCTTCAAAAAGGCACCACGGCTAAGCCACCTAACATCTATATGTAGCAAAAGGTCTGAGTGTTCGGCTTCTGTCTCTTCAAGAAGAGCTCGAAATTGACGCCTTTGCAAACTTCTGGCTCGAATAGAATTAACTATTTTAAAAGCAATTTTCATAATAACATCTGATTTCAGAATTTTAGAGCACAAAACTTGCTGGTGTATGATACAGTGATAGTTGGTGAAATATTTTCTGTTCAGTTTATTTTTACTCTCGCGGGCTACCTAAATCGTCTTCGCGGTCGACCGGTAGACCGCGGTCGACCTCTTGGCGATCTCTGGTCTAAAGGTAACCAAGTGGCTGAAGCGTCGGCTGGGCAGACAGTAGCTCAAAAAGATTTTGAGCTAATGTAACAGTTTTACTAGTGGCACGCCTAGTGCGGGAATAATGAGTACAGAAAAGATGGGATTGAACAAAGCAAAGCGATCTAACCGGACATTGTCAACTAAAGAAATAAGTGAACAAGAACATGAGACAGTATAGCGTATACTATTTCATTGCTCGGCTCTATCATCCATTTGTAAAACCCTATTCGGTGAGCTTTGGCTAATACCAACCATGCTGAGAGGAATTGATTTTATTTCATATTAAAACTATAGACTGGTTAACGTACTGACAGGAACTTCCATAAGGATGCCTGAAAAGACTATTGAGGCCTAGGTGCTCTGGGGTTTTCCCTACCCTCCCATGTATACAGACTTTAATGAAGATCTTTTTGATTATTTCTTCTTCTTTTCTTGTTCCTTCTGCCCTTTTAGGCGTCGGATGTGGATTTCATATCCTTTCATGCCTTTCTGTCTCTTGCTAGGTTTTTCATTTCTGCTATGGTTTTTTCTTTTTCCAAACCTATCTCTTGTATTTGGTCTTACCATTTCGTTCTAGGTCTACCCCTTTGGTTTTTGATCGGTTTTCCAATCTCCATTATTTTCCTAGTTAACCTATCTGGTTCAATTCTTACCTCTTCCATTCTTGTCTCTTTTTCATTTTACCAGTTGTCAGTTCCTGTTTTGTTGTCTCTCTAATGACGTCATTTCTAATCCTAGCCCATTTTGTTTTCCCTGCAATTCTTCTTAGATGTTTCATTTTCTGGCGTTTATTCTAGTTTCGTTCTTTTTTCGCACAGTCCAATTTTCATCTGCATATAGTATTGCAGGTACTGTTATCATATTATGAATTTTTATATTCACTTCTAAGTCTATATCTTTATAGCCAAGAATTGTTTTATTTAGAGAGTAGTATATTTTTGTTGATTTACTTGCTCTGTTTGTTATTTCTGCATCTATTGTTCCATCTTCTGTTACTACACTTTTCAAATGTTACTCTTTCTAGCGTCTGGTTTTTGCATTTAATCTCTTTATTATTTTGATAACCTAGTTGTTTTTCATTTATTATTATCACTTTTGTTTTATTATGTTCACATCCATCTTCATGTTCTCTATTTCTTTAGTCCAAATATTCACTAGCTTTTGCATTTTTTTCTTTGTATTCGCTACTAAGACCACATCATCTGCATATAGTAGACTAATTATTTTTATCGGTTCTAAATTTCTATGTCCCATTATAGTATTCAGCTGCTCATATTTTTCTTTAATTCATTCCACAATATCATCCTTGATTACTATAAACAGTAGTTGGCTTGAACTGTCTCCTTGTTTTATTCCCTTATTCATTTTGAATTCTCCTGACCTTTGCCCTGCAATTTGTACCTTGGCTCTAACTGTCTCGTATACACTGTTAATTATATTTATTAAGGTGGGTAGAACTTCCATTTCCTCCAGGGTTCTCCATACTTCCCTTATATCTACTGTATCAAAGGCTGCTTTTAAATCTATAAATGTAAGGTACATTTCTTCTCCCTCTTCTATTTTGGTTTTTTAAATTTCTGTTTTTGTCTAATTTTCTTTTAATAACTTAGCAAGAATTAACAACATTTTCATTCATTTAATAAATAAATGAAATAGCAAAAAATTTAGAAAACGTTTTTCCACAATTTTGAGCAATCGGCAGACAATAATGAATACAAAAGACAAGTTGAATTGCATTTTTTTGATTGGGTAAAAATATGGAGACAATTGAAAGGAAAAGAGCAATTGCTCTGTTACTCTGAACAGGTAATGAACTAAAAGATGATCGCAGCGTAAAATGTAATTTGGAGAACTTGGAAGTTGGATAAAAAGTTATTTCGACTGGTTTTACTTATACCACTTTAATAATTTGTTCTCACGACCGCACATAATTCATTTTATAACTTCTTCGGTAATTTTTCTTGTAATGTTCATAGTTTTTAATTAAATTTTGTAACCAACGAAAGATCTTCACGTTTGATGAGCATTAAAATGTACCTTTTTGTGAGAAGATCGAAATCTTGACTCGAAAAAGTCAGTTCAGTTATTCGAATCCATTAAAAAAGCACTATTCATTTGGAAATATTACTCCCATAAAATATCTTAACCGTAACGTACAACGAAAGTTCTGCACTATGTCTCGTAAAAGTCAAGAAAAAGTAAAATTTTATAACTTGACGTCCTGTTAAAAATTGGATTAGGTTCAAGATTTTTTAGAGACATCTTAAGAGTTAGACAGGACCGGTTAGCTTTTCAACCTTTAGCTTGCAGTTACAGGTATTGTTGAAGTAAAAATTATGGGAATTCTGTGAAAAGTGGAGTAATGCCGACAACAACTCCTAATTTAAACTGATTGATCGGTTCGACATCCCCAGTCAGAGGCTCCGAGTCCTCATCCTTCAGGCTTTTTGTGCTTTTGGTTGAACTGTTTATGTAAACCAGACCAGTAGTTCTTATTAGGATCCTTCTTGGAGATGTCCTCCCTTGTGCGCTCTAACCCTAGGATTCTTTATCTCCAATGAGACAGTGCTTCACACTCGAACCTTCTCTATAACTCAATACGTATCCCTTCTTTGAGTTCATTGATATCTTGTGGTATACTTTGGTACATTTCACTTTTCAAGTATCCCTATAAAAAAAATCAAGAGGAGTCAAATTCCGTGACCTGAGCGGCCATTTTTTTGTTCCTCTTCGACCTATTCACCGATTTGGAAAGACGTTGTTCAAGTAGTTGCGCACCAAGACATCATAGTATGGAAGCGCTTCATCTTGCGGCAGCCATAAAACATTCGGGGAGCAAGAAGACCTGCTAAGGTTTTTTCGAAAAAGTATGGTCCAATAGTGCGTTGAGTACGATATTCTGGCAACCAGTGTGGATTTTCCGTATCCACGTATACTGATGAGTTTGACGATTGACATGTAGAAAATGTAGAAAAAACATCGGATTTTGCTCCAACATTATTTCAATTTAATTCGTCTATCAAAATCATCTTCCATAAGTTATTGTTCTAAACTTACTCTGCAGAGATGAGAGAAGAATTGAAGGCAAGAGTATTAGGCAACCAAGTGTCTATTTCCATTTTTTTTATTACCATTTTTGATTGCAAATATTTAGAAATTTTCTGTATTTGAAACAAAAGTATAATGTTTTCAAAATATGTCTAAGATTCCTTTTTTTTGTTTATAAAACTTGTGTTTATTATTTTTACATATATCCTTGACAAATTACCAGTTTCAAGGATACTAGAAAATTATCTTAAAGAACCAGACCAGCTCTGTGTCGTCCGTCGAGTTTCTTTTGGTAACTAAGCCGAAAGTCCCCTTTACGCTCTTACAAGAAGTTTGTCTCGTAAAAATCCCCAGAGAAGTGAGTTAGCCATTTCTAAATCTTATGAGAGCACATTCTCAGTATAAAGTATGACAAGTTGAATTATTCAAAAGAACTCCGTCAGGGGCACGTATAGGGCTGAATGTTGGATAAGATCTTTTTTTTTTATATATGATGTGCTACAACTATGCATACAGCTGTGATTTT